>VYZT01037825.1:0-42686 GCA_013400735.1 Pomatostomus ruficeps | reverse complement strand
GCAAAACTCAGGACAACATTGGTCTGAACCTAACAAAGCCATAGTGCAGCCTGGGAGGTTAGAAGATGTACTACCTAAAGACTTGAATGAATGCACAGGCAGGTATGCTCAGTGTTAAGTTCTGAAGTAAGGAAGTTGTCCAAACAGAAGAGCAAACCTGTCTTAAAACACGGCCAGAAAAGCAGGCACTTTTCACCTGCTCTGAATCATAAGGGTGGAATTCTCATCTCAGCTGACATTGGCGAGGTCATATGCTGCACATACAGTTCACCAAACCTTTACTCATGCAGGAGTAATGATCAGGGTGTGAAACCACATGGTGGAACAGTTATTTGAGCACTGACCCACTCATACTTGTGCCTTGATGGCTTAGCTGTCCAGAAAGTTGTCTGCATGTACTCCCTGACAGAGATAGCGGGTCTGGTGAGTACCCTAGAGAGACAGACATGAGAATTCAAATGCCAGAGCAGCTCTGAAGTGCAAGTTACAACTGTGTGCCTTCAGGTTTCCTTCAGCTACCTATGATCACTTTGTACATCTCTCAGTCAAACCACAGGAGAAGTGATAATGCTCCCTGAATAACAAAATGCATGTGCCCTTGAAAAGACAAAAAATATAGATGTCTTGTGGGTTGTGGGTAGGACAACTCATTTTTGGCTGAAATATTTTTTGTCCACTTTTGTGGGTCTCTCTTCATTGAGACTAACCCCACTTTGGTCTGAGCAATGCCATGGTGAGCATGCTCAGGTCCCAAAGCAGTGGGGTGGCTCCTTTGATAACAAATTAAAAAGGTAGCGTAGTGTTGGTCAAAACCTTGGCCCTAGAAATTATGAGCTTTTTATTGAGAGATGCTGAAATGTGGAGGGGAACTTCACAGTAAGCTTATTAGTGTCCAGAGATTTGCTTGTTTTCAAAGTTCTGGTATCTGACCAGTGCTGGTGGCTCTCACTGTACACAGCAGGCAAACCTCACCAAATCCTCCATACATAAGACTTCAGAAGGTCTGCAGGCAAAACACTTAAATACAAGATGTTCATGGAACCCTCAGTTTGTAGGTGAAAGCCTGGATATTGTCTCAGCTCCCTAATAGTCATTCCATTGAAGTGAATTTCCAGGACAAGGCCTGAATGAGTAGAGGTGACAGTGGTAGGGCAGAGTGAGAAGAAAGCACGGACCAGACTGCTGACAGCAGCAGCAGAGAACTTCTCTGTCCCTCCTCATCCTCTGTCAATCCTCAGCTCTCTATGCTGAAACTAAACGAGTGGCTGTGAGTGGAGCTGCAGCCCATGACAATAGCCAGAGACTGGGACAAGGCAAGTGCACCAAGGCAACTGATTTGAGAAAAAGAAAAAAGGAGGAAGGCAGTGGCACATGAACCACTTTGATAGGTTGGATGGGGAAGGTGTAGGATCAACTACAGAACCCTTGAACTTCCCATCCCGGGCCAACAGGAGGATAGCTCACATGGGGCCTGAATTCAGATGAAGACAAATGGTCTTCACTTTGTCCAGGCCAAGAGGACCTTGAAGCACAACCCCACATTTCCCCTGTGCTTTAACTGCCAACCTGAATTTGCTTGCAGGCTTACCCATGACCAGAATCAGCCTTTGGTGGATCCTAGGAGGCCTGGGGATGGGGTGGGTGCTGGGAAGCTCAACATGCTCAAGGCTTGGGGAGCATGGCATTGCCCAGAGGCAGATATTTAGAGGCTGTGGCAAAGGCTAAGGAAAGGCAAAATGACAGTCAGAGTGTCTGTTTCTGTATGTCTCTCACCTGTGCTTGGTGCTACCTGCAAATACTTCCTATCATTTCTCAAAGGAGGCAACTGAAAAAGGTTTTTAATTTTCCTGCACAAAAATGGAGGTATCATATTAGTGATTTGTTCTTATCTAAATTTTTTGCTTTATATTTTTTTACTAACTCTAAAAACACATTGTAGAAGAATACAGTAGAATTTAGGATTCTAAGTCACAAAGCAGGGTTTGGTCCTTCAAATCAGCTAGATGATGTTATACAGTCTGTCCTAAACCTTCCTTTCCCTTCTCCACTTGAGTTTACTTCTCTTTCATGTGCAATGGGTAACAGAAATGACACAGATATGTCTCCTTCCTGTCTATTTTTCTCTTTGTCTTCAAGTTGGGCCCCTCAGTACTTGAAAATTCTTTTCAGGGATAGAGTTTTTCATGACATATGTTGAACATGTAGTAAACATATCTATAGCCCTAGACTGAATTGTGAGCCATCAAGGATAAAGACTTACTATTAAGAGCCCTAAAGTTTTGATTGTTGCCATTTTAGAGAAGGAGAAGCCCTGCTTATAGATGTATTTAAATTGACCAAGCAATTGCTTTTAATGTTTTTATTCCTATTTCCCTCTCACAAATATTTGTTGGAAACTGGTAGTTTCATTTCACTCAAATAAGCACCAGACTCCTTCGGGGAAAAGATTGGCTCTAGGTAGATGTTCTGCTTAGCCAACTTCTTTTCTTTGGAGGGAAAAGAAAAAGATATCAACACAAACACAAGTCTGTGATTGATGAAATGTTTTAGGGCATGGGGGAATATGTCCAATTTTAATATGCTTTGCCCTTTAATGATGAAGAAAATAAGTAGATCCTGAAAGCTTATTTAACTTACATAAACTTACTTATTTGCTGGCCTGCTAAAGGCTAGAACTTGGCCAAGGGTAAAACAAATAAATAAATAATATTTCTTCTGTTGAGTTAGGGATATTTTATTTTTAACTTACTTTTCAAAAGGCATTATTTGCATTAGTACACAGATGGCCTTATAAGTATGAAAAAGTGTGTGGGTAATGAGTCCTTGAACATAGTGCATTTGGGGGGTTTTTGACCAGTTAGTCTAGCACAAAACTGACAATTCCTGTGGGCAATGTCAGCTTGGAGACCAAGAACTCAGTGGTGCCAGAGACCAACATCTTATGTATTTTCTTATAAAATCAGGATTAATTTTCTAAGAATAACTGAGCGCTATAACCAATCATGATAGATTGTTTTAGGGAATGGGTCTCTTCTATTGGACTTGCTTCCTTGTGATTAATAAGGCTCATTAGGAAAATGGATTTGAATCTTGACAGCTGTCACTCAGTTCAGATTCGTATAGATAAATGTATAACATTGTCAGAGAAGAAACATGTTTTCTCTTAGAACTTACATGTGTACAGCAGGAAAAAAGAAAGAATTTTGTGTCATCACAATGCTGTTCTTTCTCATCTAGACAATCCAGTGAAGTCTTCCTAAGAGGACTTTCCCAATTTTTAATGAACTACCTCCTTTCCCAGGCATTTGACTGATCTATTTTATCATCCTTTAGTAATGTATTATTTTTAGGAGTTTTGTCCATCCAATTTGCCAAAAAAATACAACTGTAAAATTATTGGGGTTTTGCCTGCCCTTTTGTGTTTAAAACCTCATTCAAAATTAAATCTTTTGGAAGGATCAAAAAATATTCCTCTATTGTATTTCCTGTCTGGGCTTTGATTTTATCTACATTCTCTTTTTAATGTTGCAATCATTCTTACAGTAAAACAGATTTCATTTGGAAGAAGAAGAAGAAAAAAGTTCTCTTTTCTCTGCTTGTCTAATGGATGATCTTGATATTGTCTTTCTCATTTTTATCTCATTTATAGACCTGTAAGGTTTCTTTTGCTCCATGACAGGAAAGAGTGTCATAAGAGGGCACATAAGGGATGCTGCCTTGGCTCATTGCAGTTACGGGATGGAGGAGAAATGAGGAGGGACCATGTCACCAGGAAGCACCTGTGACAGGTAGAGCTTCCCATTTGTGCTATAACTCCTTCAACACTGTGGCCAAGTGGTCTTTCAGCTGCTGAGTCTGTGCTCCAAACACAGTTTCTTTGAAAATGGGCAAGGCTCAGCTCAAACCTAAAGATCCCAAAGAGGATGGGTTGGCTAAGTCTGAAAATGCTTGATCTGTGAGATGCGACAGGTCACATGCGACTTCCAATCAAGCCCTGGATCATTGTGTTTGACCTCCATCTTATTACCTGGAGTCTCTCTGACTAAGAGGAGAATAATTTCCTCATCAGTACATGTGGTATCATTGGGAACTGGATTTCCCATTCTACCAGTAATACCTTGCAATCCCACATTATAAAGGATTGGTTTTATATTTTAGTGTCTCTTGCAATACAGAATTGCCCCTTTCTTTCACAGAGGGGTGTTCAGCAAAGGTGTTAACAAATTGCAAAAGTCCTCTCTGTGGGTGAGGTTTCAGTAAACCCCCTTGTTAAATATGGAGCTCTCGCTAGACACTTCTGTGCAGGCAAAGACTTAAATATTTAAATAAATCTATTTAATGACTCAATGGTTCTTCATTGGTGTGAATTCTCCTTTACATGCCAGAGAGAGCTGACAGGAGAGCCAAGTGGCTTGAATCATGATAACCATGTTTCCAGTAAAAGGCAAGCTCTCTGTTTTGATTGGCAAAGGCACTAAGGAACATACCAGCTGTGAATTATTTCTTCTCCCTGAGTAAGGGGTTTTTCAGGGCAATTAAAAATAAAACCAAATTACTATGGACTGGGAATGATAAGGAAGTTGAGGAAAATGCTGAAAAGAGCTGAGAAAGTTCCAGAATGAGCTCCCCTGTGTTCAAAATTATGCATATTTGTCATCTGTAGTCAAGGTACAGGCTGCCCTACCCAGCTCTGAGGAAGAGGGAGTGAATGAACCTGAATGAGGACAAAGACTCGGAAAAACCTACATCCATTCTCCTGACAAAGCCAATATTAGATTTTCTAAAGAAGAGTGTGCATGTAGAGGAAACTTGTGAATTAGCACTCTTAGTAAACAATCGAAAATCTTAGTTAAGGCATGAAAGTTGGAGCTAGGAAGATCCTGTTAATCCATCTAATTCAGACTTACCACTCCAGGAGGACTCTCTCATGATATTTCTAGTGACTCATTTAGCCTCAATTAAATTAATATCTATGAGGTTATTACTTCTTCTTGCTTTTTAAGAATCATAATCATGGAGAGTGGGAATCCAGGCTTATCTGCCAAGAAATGGAAATTTATTGCATCAGAATGCATAGCTCAGCTCCAACAGAATGTTCCCTGTTCCTTTGTCATTTAAAAATGAAGTGCTTTTTCTCCTGCTCCCCAAATGTCTTCATTCTTTTATGCCTCATACCTTAAATACTCCATAAAACATGCCTAAATCATGTTTTTTCTGATTAGTGGTTGCAAGATTCCCTCAGTACCCAATTAGCTGTGAGACACCTGTGGGTCAGCAGCAGAACCAGACCTCGATGGACACAGACTTCATTGACATTGCAGATAATGCTGAGGCTGGAGTAGCAGCATGTATAGGTTACATATAGATTTTTAGGGGTGTAATGTTAAATGACTGACTCTGCCTGGGGCACCTTGTAGCCACAAACAAAAAGCAATTAGATGAAAAGAGAAGATCATTAAACCATTTTTCTCCTGATGCCATGAGGTAACAGCCACTGAGGGAAGGCTGGCCAGGCTCTGTGAGGGGTCCAGGGGTGAACTGCTGCTGTGCATCTCTTGTAGCAGGCTGCTGTTTGGGTGATGCTGTCTGTGCATCGAGGCACAGCCTGAAGGAAGGGAGCATCCCAGAAAAAGACATGATGACTTTCCCTTTCATTGCCAGGAGAATGCGTTGCACATAAATGGTAAGAAAGGCTTTGTCAAAGTAGAAAACACCACATATTTTTCAGGTCAGGCTACCACGCAAACCATAACAGAATTTCTTGCAAGTATTTCCATTTCAGGCTTTTCGGTGAAGAAGGACAAACTTTACAGATCACCAGGACAAGAAACTGATGGTGCCATGAGTTCTGAAGAATCTCAAATATAAAATTAATAAACTATTGCACATGGGAATAACATATAGTTTAAATCTTCAGCAATACCAAAGAAAGGAAAGCTGACAAAAATAACTTCAGTCACTGAAGAGTGGTCTTGGAATGTGTAGACAAGTTGGTCTAATTTTTCATTCTGGAAAATCAGTAAAAAAGTGCTTCATAATGAGTAGAACAAACAGATATTGGATAATGCATTATAAAAGGAACAGACAATATGGATATCATCAGGGCAGTTATGCCTCACAGAGCTGTTAGAGTTCTTAGTAAGTAGTATATGTGGATCCATTCAGTATATATGGACTTTCTACAACCTTTCAGCAAGATCATTAGCCAGAGATCTTAAAAACCTTAAAAACTCTTAAAAGCCCCTCCAACCAGGAAAGAAGCCCCTTTGGGGCAAATAACTGCTAAAAGATAGAGAATGAAAACTTTTAGCAATGGAATGAGGTTACTAATGCAGCCCCATGAGAGACACATTACTGCAGGCTGTACTGTTAAATATACCCATAGACAATTTGTGAGCAAAACAGAGAGGTGATGAAGCCTGAAGGTGATTTGGGATACTCAGGGGAAAGATGACAGTAAGAAACTGGAGTGTGATATCACAGTATGGGGCAACAGAGGAATAAAATTACAGATGAAATGTGATGTCGAGTACTGCACAGAGGGTGTGGGGAGGAGGGGGAATACCAGCACTGTACATATCTTCTGTTGGCCAGACAACAGAAGGATGAATTGTCAGTCTGAACCAATGTGGTGTTTTGTTGTGGTTAGAAATTTTAATGGAAAAATTGGGAAGAGATGCAGACTTCATGAATCCACTTTAAATGTTTTCTGCTTTCTTAATCTCTCTGCAATGATGAATTTTATTGCAAAATGTTTGAACCATTGCTACTGTAATATGGACAGAAGACAGACTTACAGGCCAATGCATATATATTGTGTCATTCTCACCATAAAATCAAAAAAGCAGAGGAAACTCAGATACGTTGCAAAGGTAATAAGATTTGGAATAGAAGCATATATAAATAATTGAATGTTGCTGTTTTATGTAAGACAAAAAAATTGTGGTTTAAATCTCTTGAGAATTCACTTCTGAACTTGTGAAACATAGGCAAAATATTATGCTTTGGACAAGAAATGAATTTTAATACTAGCATGGCTAAATCTAGCATGGATGATTATATTCTATTTATGCAAATATAAAGTTTTAACCTTTTCTCTTTATTTTTTTCCTCACAGTACTCTTATGTGTTCCCCTACAGGTGTTGTATTGCACTTGCATTTGTTATATTCCCCTGCTGCTTTAAAGGGGTTCCCTTCTGTGCTGTTTGAGACAGATCAAGGTTCTCTGGAGGGCAAGAGACAAAAACATCACTGTCAGTGCCCTGCTCAGGACCCTTCAGACTGATGCTGTCAATTTGTCCTACACCAAACCCCATCTGGCAGTGGCCTTTAGACATCAACACTGACAGTGAAAGGAGAAGGGGTGTGGGAGGGACTGGCCACTCCAGGACCACAGTCCTCACTCGGGGATGTCTTCTAGAAAAGTCCCAGCTTTCCCTTTCCCTCTGTTGTAGTCCATGCACAGCATTGGGTGGAGAGCTGACATCAAAGAGCAGTATCTACCCTCAGAGACAGAGAATTTCTAGGTTCTCCCTTGAGCACCCTCTGCACATGGAAAGCCACAGTGGAACAGATACTGTTTACTCTGGCTGGCAGTACCATGAAGTGAGTCACCTTCTCTCCTGTTTCTTGATTTTTATTTCTCTTCCATGCTCTTCCCCTAAATATCATCAGTTCTATACTGGAAAGTGCTGCACATGTTTGAAAAACATTATCATAAGCTAAAGAGTTGTCAGCATTTTGCAATCCTTGTGTGGCAGTGAATGGAACCTGGTCTATTGCTGAAACAGAACCTCTGGAAAGGGATGAAAGATAAACCAGAAAACTGTTTCTGCCTGGTGAACTAGAAAAAAAAAATTTATGGAAAGAATTCCCCTTCATACACTGTACGTTGTACTTGTATGTGGCAGTGATGCAGCCACCGAGGCTGATCCCCACGGCAGCCAGAGGAGGAGAGTGAAAGTGAGGCTGGGGAAATCCCCGATCTCCCCTCGTTTTCCTGCCTTTGGTTGCTGTCAGTCAAGTTATGGGTTACACCCCTTTCCCCTCAAGTTTAGTTACATATTCATAAAGTCAGTTTAATATTCATATGTTACTAGAAAGTTCTGTCTTTCTGTCGTTCTCATTGGTTGACGTTAATGTATTCATTCCCAGTTCAAAATTATTGGCCCCCTGTCCTACGTGTATGTTCCCCATTGGTTTATTCCCTGGACCCCCGCCTCTACCCAAACCACACCTGTTTCCCTTATAATCTCCTGTAACAGCTGTTTAGGGCTCTCTCCACGGCAGCCGGAGCCCGCGTCCCCAAGCTCCACATTCAGGTACATTGTATCCCCTGCGCGGCAGGTTACAATAAACCTGGGTGATTGCTACCAGAGAGGGTCCCTCCGCCTCTTGGCTTCTGCCAGTTTGCTACAGTTCCATCGACGGCTGCTGCTCCCTAGGAGGGACAGACAGTGCCGCTGCGTTCTAAAGCCAGCCAGAGTGCCAGACCTGAGCGGTCCGGCGTGGGTGGCACCGGAGCGTCCGAGCGCTTTTTGCTGTCGCCTCTGCGGTCCAGTAGAAGAGCTGTCCGTGGCAACCGCAGCGCCGCGACACTTGTAGTCTATTGAGCCCAGATAAGCATGTTCTTTCTATTAGAGCTCATGAACTAACAACTGGAATTTTCTTTTTATAAAAGAATAAAAGAAAAAGAAAAAGATGCAGTGAGCCAGCCCATAAAGCAGTTTTAGACTCTAAAATTATATTATAATTGGAATTTTAAAACTTATATAGAAACATTACTGTGCTAAAATATCTGAAATAAGGTATTTTCAACATAGAAGTTAAACAAAAAGAAACACCAGTAGTTTAGGGAAGGAAATTACAAATTGAATCACTCAGTTTAAAAGGGATTATGGCTAATGTAAAATAGGCCTTTCACTTAGCACTTCTTTGCTAATTTGGCAACCAGGCACCAAGAGACTGTTACATTGTTTGCGGCTATAAAATGCTATGAGCAAAGTCATGTTACAGGACTATTAAGATAAGAAATCAAACCTTGTGAAGAATCTTCTTACACCACTTAGACTTCAGGAACACTTAGACTTGTTCCTGAACCAACAATGGTGATAGAGGAAGGAAAGCAAGAACAAGCTCCCTAAAACGTGGAAAAAGCAGACTGCCAAGGCCACAAAAATCTGTGACTATTCAATTTATCTTCAGTTCTTTCAATCTTGAGTCTGGGCTGGTTTTTTTTTTTTTTTCTGAGAGAAGAAAGAATAGGTCTGGAGTCCAGCAAGAAAAGAGCACACAGAGCCCTCAAAGCCTGTTGAGAACCAGTGGGTCCAAACAGGTAAACGCGAAAGGGACTTCAGCTCCCCCAGGCTGGGATCCAGCACTGTCCCCCCCACCTTGATCTCCCAAGTGACCCATAAAAAGGAAGTAGCAAGAAGAGTAAGACAACCAAAACCAAGGCAAAATTAGCGGAGAGGTAGAAATGGGTGTGTTTGCACTCCAGCAACTGTTGGTTGCCCCATGTAGATGCATATCAGGTCACAGGAGCCTGTGGGGCTAATTCTGACCTAACCTGATGTCTTATGGCACTTCTGTTGCACTGCAATCAGTTGTGGTGTGTTGCAAGACCTCAGTGAGACCCTAAGTTAACAGCTTAAGTTTTTGAGAATGTTTGCTAAAAGTAGTTATAGACAATAAAGAGAAGACCTCTTGCAGGGACAAACATTTTAGCCTGTAGCTGCATCAGTTGTTGTTCAAAGCAGAGGGTTTAGGTTGTCCCAAGAAAAATGTGTTGCTTTGCAACAATTCATATCTTAATTCTGTAGAATTCATTACAGGACTAGGAAAGAAGCAGCATGTGAGATAAATGAAGTGACAAAAAGATGTATGGGAAGAACCTGTGATTATTGACTGAAATGGTTCAGCACAGACTGTAATTCCACCAGTGTGACTATGCTGATTTATGCCAGCTGAAGCTGAGATTGTTTGTTTACTTGTCTTAATTGCATTTAAAGAGTAAAATATTCATTTCTAATCCTTGTGTTTGCAGAGAAGTGCTTGAAAATGTAAGTGCATCTAATTGTTCAAAGAAGCAGAATGCAATTATAAGACAACCTAGTGGTATTACTATTTAATCTTGTGGTACTTAGAGAAAATTATTCCTATTTTTGATCAGACTGTTTTAAGAATTTGATTGGAGTTTTGTATTATGGTAGTCCCCCCTCATTTTTTTTTAGTGCATCTTTCAAACAGTGTCAAAAGGCAGCAAACATTACTTAAGGTAAGCAATCCTTAGCATAAAAATTAGGCAAGATTGGCAGAAACAGATCTAGTGAATGTAGTAAGCGAATTATGTTCTGCTTATCTGGAGAAACTGATTGATTGCATTCTGTAAAAATGCCTACCAATCTTTGACCCTGGAATTTGAAAATATATTATTCAGAATTTCACACCAAAATATTTGAAAGCTCTTTTGACCAAATGACCAGAAAGAAAAGAATTGAAATGCATGACCCCATTGAAATTAGTGGCAAACTTTTAATTATTTTCAGGAGGATGTTTTCCCAAGCAATTTAACATTGCAGAATGTGCTGGTTTGGCCATACCAGAGACTGAATTCTCTATTCACCAGCCAGATACAGAGCAAGAAGCAGCATGTACAGTCAAACAAACCTTTTCTTACTTTTATGGCTTGTCGTAAGTGGTGTTCTGCAAACATTCAGTGAGTTACTGCTTTTGCTGCTGAGTCAGACTTTAGCAAATGTCTATTTCCTAGGGATGTTTTTTCTGGGCTCCTGTCCTGGTTTCAGCTAGGGGAGAGTTAATTTCTTCTCGGTAGCTGTTACAGTGCTGTGTTTTGAATTTGGAGTGAGAATAGTATTGATAACCGCTATTAAGGAGAAGAGAAGAAGCAATTCTTTTCTCATGCTTTTCAAAGAATGTAAACCTGAAAGAGGGTGAACTTAATGAAGAGCTTGGATGGGAAGCTGAGAGTACAGCAGCTTTGGTCTGCACCTCTATGTACCATGCCGTCATGGTAAACCTGTGTGTTCCTCACAGAGCAGTCTACCTGGCATGCTAAAAAGCCCCAGACACCATGCAAATGTAGAAAAAAGTCAGAGAAGTGGCAAAAATTGTTACAGATGAGCAATATTATCACAAAGACATCTAAAACTTCATTTTTTCTTAATATTCTTAGAGAATAATAATAAAAAAAAGAGGCCAAAACAGACTCTGAGGTAGCTATTATAGGCCACTTCCATTCACAGCCAGGTGCTCCAGAACTGGGGGACCTTACAGTTGCAACTAATCAGGCATTTCTGCTGCAGCTATTTATCATTCAGTTCCTCCACACAGATTTCTTTTTTCCCTGCTTTTTCTTGAGGATATCTCAATTTTTCTGAGCCCAATAGTTATCCAACAGGTGGCAACATCTAGAGCGTTGACTCACCCCCTCAACACCAAAGAATAGTGTCCCAAGGAATGGCCTACAAGTCAAAAGGTATTTTGGGGTGACAAGTTTGAAGAGTCACTTGCAGGTCACACTGCTACAGGAGCTAGGTGGCTTCCCCGCAACCCTAGTGCTATTGGAAAGTTGGATGCAGGCAGTGGTTTTGCAGATGTGTTGGGAACCAAGTTTTGCGTGTACAACATGTAACTCAGTAACTCTGCAGATACTAGGTGAGACAAAATTCATACATGCAAAGGGCCGGATGAAACCCTATAAAACAGATAAGACTGCTCAGGAAGCCCCCTGAGGGGACAGCAGGAGGTAGAGGCAGCTCTGAGACTGAATACTGCAGCCTTACTTAGTTTTACTGTCCACTCAAAGGACAGTAAAACTTTTTAATTCGGCCATACACCCCAGCCTGCAATGTCCTCAGCTGTTGGATCTCTGCACTGGGTGAGTTCAGAAAAAACTTACGCTAGTGGCTTAAGTTATAAGATCCTCTGTTGGAAATTCTCATTTCAATGGATTTTCCCTCTATTAAGCAGGAAAAATTCCCAGAATGGGAAAAATGTGTTATCCTCAGCACTACTTGAAGTCAGGTGGCACTGCTCAGGCACAGAAGAGCTCCTCTGCACTCAGGAAAGCACAGGCTTGAGACCAATGTGGCACAAAAAGTGATTTCTGACAAAAAATAAAACGTTGTTTTGACCTCTGTTTCTCATAGTGGTTTTCTTTAGAAACACAAATACGTGAAAGGAAAATATCTGTCACTGTCTGCAGGTTTTTTGTATACACAGTTTTTGTTTTAAATTGAAAAAGATGCCGAAGATTTAAAAATACATTTGTTAACATATTCCAGTAAAAATTTTGGAGACCTTTCCAAGATTGTCTCTTCCTTCTCTTTAATGCCTTTTTTGTCTTATAGCTTGTGCATCGATATATCTGCGTCTTTACCCAAATTTGAAGCCAATTATATCAGACAGAAGTTTGACGTTTGGCATGTGACAGATTTCCTAGGAAAAGCTTTGGTCATGAGTCTGGGTCTCTTAAGTGTCATGAGTGAATCTCAGTGACTTTTTCCTTTCCCAGCTTTCCCTTTAATATGCGTTTTCATGAAATCAGGTCCGTACAGAAGCTGAACTGCGTTTATTGAGCCAAGCGTGAGCCAGCCCTTTTCACAGAGAGGAAACAAATCAAAGAAAGATGAAACTTCCACTTTTGCATTTCTGACACTGCTGTGGCTACAGAAGAACAATGAGCACAGGCACAGCTACAGCTGCAACCCAGCAGCATGACTTCTGGTGGCAAAGGCTTCCCACATGGCTTATCACTACTTACTCCACGGCTGCTTATCACTGATTATTCCTCTACAGCTCTAGATGGGATTTTTTTCCAACTGTTTCAGTCCCCCGGGCTTGGGTTAGCTTATTTTTAATCATCTGCTCATGCCTGAGCACTGCGAGCTCTCCTGCAGGCCTGGGGCTGCTTGGCGGGATGGGATGTCTGTGCTCTGCTACCTTCCCACGTGTGGTTTTGCGCCCACGGCCGCACCTGCTCGCTAAGAATAGTGCCCTGCTCCGGAGTTATCTCTGAGCTGCTGCCCGAGGAGCACAGATACCGAGAAACTGCTGAGGGTCACAGATGAAGCCTGGGGCTGAGATAAAGAGCATGAGGATCTGAGGGTGCCAGCGGGGCCCTTGGAAAACAGCGTCTCCTTTCTGCTTTCTGCCTGCGTCTAAGTACTGGTGTACTCCGAGTGCCAGAGTGCTCACTGGGCGATCTACGGGAAGTTTGAGGACAAGAGGACAGTTGGAATAATGATCCTGCAGAAACTGAGCTTTGCTTAGTGCTGCTGTCAGGAGGAAGGTTTTGTTTCAGTGGCATAGCAACTGCAAGATGAAAAGGGCCAGGAATGAGAAGGAAAGGGGAGATGGTGTCTCGCTCTGTAATGCAGTTTCCTGGTGGGGGAAATCCTGTGGTCCTCTAGAAAGACTCCATCTGCGCAGGTTGAACTGGGCTCACAGGACTCAGGATTTATTAGTGCTCTATTGCCCTGGTAATGCCATGACACCTGTCTCTTGTCAGGCTCCATTTGGTCTCTGTGCAGAGTGCAGCAGCTCTCCCAGATCCCCAGCAAGGATGCACATAGTATCCACAAGTCAGCCCACATGCTGAATAACTTCTCCCTCACTCCCTGTTTTTCAGGAGAAAGGTGGATTAGAAGAGTGCACTGGCAGGTCCCTTCCTCAGAGGCCAGGCCATGTGCCAAGCCCCTCACCAATACAAATTGTCCCAGCAGGATCATGCTCAAGCACGGACGTCTCATTTGAAATCTGGTGAGTGACCCAGTCTTCCTGGTGCAGTGTCACAGTAGTTACCTGCCACGCTCCTGGGACAGCCTTTGGGACCAAACTCGGGATGGCTTTTATCTCAGAGTTTCACGTTTTCAGGAGATAAATGACACAACTTACGCTCTTTGCCTTGATTTTTTAGTTTTGGCTCATTCCTGAGTCTTAACTACAAATTTTCTATTGGTTTAAGGTATCCAACTGTTTCTTGCAATTGGTGCATTGATCAGGACAAGTGGAGATGGTTGATTTACCTTTCAGTAAGTGTGCTTGCAGATGTTTTCATATCCTCTCAGATGGAGGAATGCAAGTTTTGCTGTTCATTCACGCTTGTGCAGTAAATGATCAGATGCAACTCTCTTTTCTTTACTCAGGACTTTGAAATTTGTTTTCATCTAAAACTCCACTGCCATAAAATTGGAAGCAGCATTCCTTCTGCTGATAAAAGTATGATAAATCCAGTATGGTGAAGGATTTCTTCCTTTTTTTTTCTCTACAAAAAGTTCAGATATTTTTAAACACTACATATGTGTTATCCAACGGTCTTGGAAGTCGATGTTCTGCCTTTTAAAAATGGAAATTTCATTTGCATTCAGAAATCATTCAGCTATAAAGGCTACAAATAGCAAATAGTATTTTCTCATTCATCCACTCTGAAATAATTTATTCTTATGACCAAAATCATCACAAAGACAAGCAATTCTTTATCATTTTTCACACAGCTAGTTACACCCAGATGCACAGACACAAGAAGAAGCCATCAGTAGCATGTCACACTTGATAAATCAGTACGTTCAGGTCCTGAGCAGAATGCTCTGCTACAGCAATTCAGCATGCATCAGCTGAGTGAGGGCTGGCAGCAGGGAGCTCAGTTCTTAACCTGTCACATCTGAAAGGTAAAATATATTGAGAGAGAGGTGGATGAAGAACCTTCAACTTGGCAGTCCTAATGACTCAGGAGGATAGGGCAAACTTTTTAAATGGTAATAACTTCATTGTAAGTCTGAGCCCCAAGATTTATGAAAAGGGAAATCAGAGTGCTTGAGAAAAGATGTCAAACTTTGTGGATGTAAGAGGTCAGACAAGGAGATTACATGTGGTGAAGCATCCACCCATGGCTTTAAGCTTCTGCTACCTCTGCAGTGAAAATATATGCCATTTAACTACTCAAACTTAATAGCTGTCGCTATGCAGCTAAATGGATTCTGATAAAATGATAAAGTGGATAATCCATAGTAATTGTGCAATTTGTGTTGCAATAGATGCAACAGAGCAAGTTCTGGGGAACCACAAAACTAGTGCCCCACTGAAAGGACATCCATGCTAGAAACCCCAAAATAATTTAGTGAGATTATGCACTATACTGGGCTCTGGCTGTATCAGTATCTGGGGAAGGTAGGAGGGCTCTGATCAACCTGAGCGAAGCTGATGGTCCTCACCCTCTTACATAGCGTGGCTTAAGAAATAAATCGCAAGTGCAGGGCAAAAGAGTTAAAGCATACTGATCCTGACTTAGCTGATATGAAGAAAACTACTTCTTTGAGTTCCCTACCTTACACGTAGGTGTTAGTTTAGTGGACCCTATCCATCCCAAACTGGACAAATGGAACTGTGCAAGACAAACAACCTTTGTTTCCTGTACTCAGGCACTTAGTCATCAGTAATTATTTAGAACAGGTAAATGAGCCAAAACACTTCATAAAGCAGTATTTTTTTTGTTTCTCAGCTATTACATCTGCTGCTTTTCCACAACCACCTTAATATTAAAATGCTTCTCTTGACATTGTGCCAGCCATGGGAGAAACAAGCTGGTTGAAAGTAACCACATGCCAATCACAGTCACAGGGTTGCTCTACACACATTGAAATGTCTGGTTTATGGGAATAAGCTACTGCAGCTCCTATCATCAGGCAGCCAAATCCGTCATGATTTGTATGCGCCAAGACAATTCAAGGTTTGTGTGCATAAAAACCCTGTTAGGCAGAGATTGAGATCTAAGGAGGAAGGATTCTCTGCCAAAGGGAGAATTTATTTTCCTGTGGTATGAAAAATAACAAAAATAAAGTAATTTAATTAAGTGTCTCAATGTGTGGAGCTTGGTTGATACATTTATTTGCAAATATCCTGGAAAACTATGTTAGTTTCTGTGGCTTGAATTTGAGACAATTGCAGCTAGTGTTTTGCTTTTGTGATGGATTGTGTACACAGCAGTTCAGAAAAAAAAGCAGAGAACAAACACATGGCCATTTTTCAGACCTGTCTGGCATGTGTGTATGTGCTGTATTTGCAGTATATGTTGTACCTTATAACCTTCCCATCCCACTGCTGGCTGACTACCTGCTGAAATGGCTGCTTAAACAGGGTTTAAACGGCTGCAGCAGACTCTGTGCCTGCATGCTCAAGTGTTTGAGAAGTTCATTCTTGCCATCCTTGGCAAATGTCAGGTTTTTAGCCAACTCAACAGTTGAAGTCAAACTTCTTCACATGAACATTATCCCAGAGGCTTCTTTATCACCTTCTTTTTTCAGCCTAACCAAAACACTGAAATATCTTTTGCAGCATATTCAGCAAAGGATGTATTTCTTTTAAATGGGGAAAAAAGGCCTGTTGATTTTCCTGGCAGAATCAAAGGAGGTGCCAGCTGCCGTGTTCACAAAGGCAACTGCATGTACCATTGAAAAGGCTAAAAAGTAAAACAAATACCTAAAGTCCTGGCACAGATTTAACCTGGTCCATAAAGGTGCCAGAGAGAACCCCTGGTTTCTAGTGTAAATAGCCCACACAAGCCTATACTGGACATTAATCTGAATGAAAAATGGAACCAGAAATGTTCTCAGGAGGGTGTCTATTTTTCCTCCCTGTTTAAAATCTCAGTCAAAATCAACCCTGCTAAAACCTTAACTCAGAGGTTTGCCAGCCCACCTCTAAAAGGGACCAGGCCTCAGAGGTGATGTGGCAATGGTGCCTGCTCCTGCTCTTCCAGCACAGGTGCAGGTCACTGCTGCACCACAGCAAAGTGCCAGTGCCAGGCTGCTCGAGAGCTGGGAGATGTTGTGGCCATCTCTGCTTTACTCTACAGAATATGTTTTGGTAAGCAAAGGGACAGGGGCTGTTGCTGCAGTGGGGGTAGGCTAGAGACTGGATTGGTTATTGGCAGTGTGGGAGTGTGATGGCTGTGGGGTCTTTGTTCAGGGCAGTGAAGCTGTTTGGTGGGTGAGGCAGTTGTTATGGAAAAAGGGTTTGAGGCTGAAAAATTGAAGGGGGAGAATAAATCATGGAGAGAATGTAGTGATGAATTTATTGTGGGAGCACCTTCCTCCTCGAGCGGTGTGCTGTGTTAGTAAAAATAGCTGCATGTAATTAAAGAGGATCCTCACAGGACAGGAGGTTGTCTCTGTGTCACCTGATACTGCTGTCGGTGTTGATGGTGGCACCCATGTATGTGGGTTTAGGAAGCCCAGGTTCAGCCTGTTCTTAGACACTTCCAGTCACAGAGGGTCTTCTCTGTCCTGAAAGTCTTCCGGTGCTTCACTAGGACATATCCTTCACCTGCGCCTTGGTCAGGAGCCAATTTATAGACTATTCTGAGATTAGTCTCCAAGTGATGTCCAGACTGATTGCAGTGAGGGGATCTCTTTGTGTGAATGTAGGAAACTTCACAAACCACTTCTGGTAGGATAAAATATGATTGGAGGATTCTCTCTTTGCTGAACCAAACAGTTTGGGTGAAAGCCAGAGGCAAAGTGAAAAAGACCCATCTTTGAAATCCACCGAAAAATCAATGACAATAAAAGAGCAGGATGTGTTAAAATCTGCTGGCTGTAACCCAGCAACAGTATCCAACAGTCACACTCTCAGGGACAGGCTGCTTCTGCCTGTGCTGATCTTTTCCTGGTTGATCTTTTCTGCAATGAAATGTGCATTTGGCTTTTCTGTCAGTTCTGCCCAGCCAGCTCAGGAGTACCATGACAGACCCACGTCACCATATTGCTGGCTGAAACTGATGCAAAGATCTGGAGGATTTAATGTAGCTAAAATAAATATAAGTTCGTCATCTCTGGTAAAAGCTGCCACCTAACCACAGAAAGGGGTAGGGGCTGCTTTGGATGACCATTTTAAGCCCCAGTCTACCTGAATATATCCTGCTGACATGCAAGAAGTATTAGCCAGACGGCTTCAAATCTTGCTCCACAGTTACCACCATCTCTGGGCTACACCAAAGAAAGGGTGAAGAAGATACCCATGGGTTGAAGTCCAGCAAGGCTCCTGGAGCTCCACCCTCTTGATCTGTCCTTCCTGCAGAGCTCAGCCTGGGTCTGTGCAAACACAAAACTTCTCTGAGAGCTCTTTTAGTTGCACTGTGCATGCAAACCCACAGTATCTCAGTCCCTGTCACTCAGTACTCCTGTAAAGCTTTGCAAATGCTATTTTTCCATGCTTGCCCTCATTTTTGGAGCATCCTCACTGTCCTACACCGTCAGTTGTGGCTCTGTGACCCAGGCAGTGCTGCATAATCCCCGGATCACCCTGTACCGTGGTTAATTCTAGAAAATGATCACATCTGAGCAAGGAGATGTTTGCATGAGAGGCATACTGGCATGTCTGCTTTCCTGGGAAGTGAGCATTGATAGTAGGGAGGACAGAGAAAGGTCGGGGAGCTCATGCTGGCTCCTGCCTTGTGTAGAGCTGTGCTTGTGTAAGGACACCAAGAGGTGATGTGCCAGTAACACAGCTGTGCTGTAACTGAACCTGTGCTACAACAACACCTCAAGGCTTTGGGGAAGTGATGGTGTTATGACATCTGTCATACAAGTCTTGTGATCTGCTCTGTACACCAAGTCCTGACCCTTTGTGGGCCTCCCTTCCCACTGCTCCTTCTTCCCACAGCCATTGCAGCCATACCCCCAAAAAAGTGAGTCTAGAGCAGGCCATGTCCTTCCCTGCCTCCCCTTCTCCATCTACCCCAGACAACTCCTCTCCCCTTAGCTTGGTGCTGATGCAGTGTGGATTCAGAGGGACATGCCAGTGAGAGTCCAGGTAAAAGACAGAATTGTGGATGAGACATTTTAATTTCAACACAGTGCCATTTTCCAGTGGAGCAGCTTTCTGGTCAGTTCTGCCCTCTGACAGAATGGCCATGGGGCAGCTCTACAGCTGAGTCTATAGCGCAGCAGTTCTGCACCTTTCTTGAGCTGACTGGGTAATATGTGCCATGGGGAAGGAGTATGTGGAGCAGAGGATCCAGCTGACAGCAGATCTGTTCCTATGCCCTTGATGGAAAAAGTGGCAGGAAGCGTGGATCTGTGTGCCACTGTCAACAGAGAGCTGCTGGGGTTTTTTCCTCTCTGGACAATCATGCATACAGTGAATTTCTGAGTCACAGGCTGGCATCCCAGCAGATCAAATAATTTGCCCAATACTGGAATAAACCAGTGTACAAGCCTGAAATGGTGAGCTGGTTCTGTTTGCTCAGCTGACAGAAGTGTAGCAGTTGCTAATTCCATTGCATCCCCTCAGAGCAAAAAAGGAGAAAATGTAGCAACCAGCGAGAGAGAATACAAAGAGACCGTGTATTGCTCTTTCCACTAAATATGCCCAAATGCAGGCAGACAGCTCTCTCCCCTCACTTCCCTGAGTGCAGAGTGTTTGCCTTATCCAGTGATGTAACCGATTGCTAAATAATAGACAAACCTGGTATGAACTCTCCTACTTATTTCTGCGTGGGTGCACATATGGAGGCATTTTTCTGCATTTTTCACCAGATTTTAACAGCTTTACAACTAGAAATATGCCACTGCCCTCTGCTGGAAAAGCAGGAGCCAGACAAGCAGAAAAGAAAACCAGAGTGGAATTCTGTAAATGCATAATATCATTGCTTTTACTGCACTTGGTGCTGTGAAAAGCAGCATGACAGGGACAGTGGGACTCCTCTGCCCACTGGACAGAGCAGGATCCACTCCACTACCATGGCTGTCTTTTCCCCTCTCTTTAGAGGGCTCCCAGATTGGGAAAAGCCTGGCAGTGGAAGAAAACATCAGACCAGAATTATCAGCATTTGCTCTTTCTCCTACACTTCATGTATGGAATACAGTTCAGATTTTTGAGAACCCTTTTCTATCTAAAGCTATGTTTTTTTGAGGACTTAGAATTCTCAGAACAGTCAGGATAAAAAGTGCACAGTTTAGACTATCTTTTACATGCTAAAGAATCAAGCTGGCATTTATTTTTTAAGGTAGATCGCTCAACATACCTCGAGAAAACTGTGTCACTCAAAGTACTGTCAGATGGCTGTGGTTAAGCAATCCATACGGACAGCACCACAATGTGCACTCCTCATGAGCACTAAGACTGTTCTCTAATGAGAACAACAGCAGCATCAGCTTTGAGTGAGCATATGCATCTCAGGAAGGGTTATCCTTCCAGAAGAGGTTTCTGTGAGGTTTATTTAGCTATTAGTGGTGTGGTAGTTATCAGGCTGATTTCTCATCATGAGAGGCATTAGCTTCTTCCTGAACTACGGAAATATTATTGCTAGGTTAGTCTTCAAGCTGGAATTGTTGCCTTGAAGAACCATGGCAGATTTTCAGCTTAAAGCTGGAGAGTCAAAAATAATAGTTTACATTGACAAATGCACAAATAGCCACGGTGGTGTGTTCCACCACCTCCAATGGCCTTGTCTCCAATGATGGTCAGGGTGACACAACCTGGGCAAGGGGCAAGAAATCACGTGAAAAGTATAAGAAGATGCAAAGCAGGCCTTGGCAACTGGCTTTTCCCTTATTTTAGTTTCAGTTTTCTTTTCTCTTCTTTATTTTCCCCTTTCCCTTTCTATAGCACTACAGTAAATGATTGTCCTGAGGATGGAAGTGTCACAGTGGTGGCCAGGAGTGCTGGAAATAAATGGACTGAGCAACCAAGGACCAGCTAAGTGGAGGGTGAAGGGGAAAGCCTCCTTGGCATAGCAGCAGCTGGAGTGCTGGACATGAAATGTCTGCTCCACAGACTGGTTTGCATGATTGACTTCCCTGACATTAACTTCTAAGCCCTTTGCCTAATTTGCTGACCTGTATGTGGGTTTACATCTTTATATATAGCAAATACATAAAAACTTTTTATAATGACTCCATGAATGACACATTGCTGCCCTGTAACTTGGTAGCTGTCCTTGTAGTTACACAGATACGTCTGATTATAGATCAGCCTTTCAAAAGTAATAAAATGAAGTGGCATTTTATGTAACTCAACGGGTTACAGTAGGAAGCTGTTAACAGTAGGAGATTAAAATAAAATTGTTCGTGGTATTTAAAAAATGATGAAATGAGGAGAAAAATAAATCCACCCCCAAACGCTGCAAATCACTCCTTACAAGTTTGGCATCTGCCAAGATTCTACTTGGAAAAAAAACCTGAGCTCCTTTCCTCAGAGGGTCCTCCCACACTCTTCAAGGCATAAAACCCAAGGGTAGTGTTCACTGTCCACAGACACACACAGACAGACTGTACACACCCAGCAGCCTCATTAATAAATACCACCTTTCCCGTGGGGTTTTTTTTAATGCTTTCTGAAAGATACCACTGCTAAGTCCTCATATTCTGTGCATTTTCTGTGATGAGACTTAAACACAGGGGATCAGATCTGACACATCTCAGCATATTTCCATGTTCTTTGAAGGTAAGCAAGTAAAGGTAGGCCATTAGTTTGTGACATTTATTGTTTATACATTAGTGTGTATTAATCAAGTGATTGGCTCAATCAAATATTTCTGCAGTGATCAATCAAGTATGATTACAAGTTGAATGATATTATTGATAATGGGGGACTACATTCAGCTGGAAAGAAACATATAGAAAGGAATAACTCCTGAGTTTTAGATTATTCATTCTTATTACTTTAAAATATCATCCCAGCATATTGTCTGTTGCCTTGATTTTCCTTTCATTTCTATGACATGACTGCCACCGTAAATAAATGAGCTTGTGTAACTTTCAGATCATTCACTGAATGTGGCATTGAGTAAACTACAAAAGGGAAAGGCATATTCTGCAAAATGTGTTCCCCTGATGAGATGGAGTTAGTCTTGCACATTTATTTCCAACATTTTTGCTAGGTGTGTATGTGTCTCAAGTACTTAAAAAAACACAAGATTATTTTCCAGAATTCCACTGTGTAATTTTTGCCATTAAACACTAAGAAGGAAAAATAAAAGTCAACCATTCACTATTAAAAGGCTTTAATTATTTGGAACACTAACATAAAAAATGTTTACTTGAAAAGGTTTCTTTCCATTTTAGTCTGTCTTCAAACCTGTTACACTATATTTCACTGACTAGTATTACAAATTACACTGACAAGTTTCCTCAAAGTTGCAAAAGCTAGAACTACAGTAAATTGTTTCACAAGTTATTTAGAAAAGACATGTAAGAAACTATTCTTTCCCTCTTCTTCTATGATGAAGCAGAAACTTAGCATTAAAGTAACAAGAACAGTCATTATAGTGTTAAGTATATTTGACATATTTAACCTCACAAATAAATAAATATATACAAGGGAGGTTACAGCATGTCAACTACAAAACAGAAGCTTTACATTGTAGAATTGAGAGCATTCAAGAGCAACTAAGTGACACAGTTTAAGATTACTACATGGTAGTAAAAAGAAGAGAAAAAATCTTAATCAGCAAAAATACAGGTAGATGTACATTAAGTTGATAGTTAGGTTACAGCTCAGCTTCATGCAGGATACTGTGTTTTCTTCTTATTTATATTTTACTGATCTATTATTTTATTGATTCCTCTTTTTTTCACGAATGTTTGGTTTTCCTTCACTTTTGAACATCTTAATCAGGTAGAAATCTCACCGTAAGCTGCTATGTGAATGCTATTATCTACAGTAGTTAAGCAAGTGGGATGATAAAATATAAGTTCAGTGAATGCTTGTACATAATCTCTCTGTAAATTATTTCAGTTATTAAAGATATCTGACAACACTCATCCCTGTTATTAATTACATTTTGGGTGAATGGGGCTGACTTCCATTCATACACCACAAAAGTATTTGCAGTTAGGAGACTGAGGTTTCGTTAAGGTCCGTGTAGCGACACCAGTGTTCCTGGGTGGAATACCATTAGAACATCCTCCTCGCACCAGGTGTCTGCAGCCAGGGAAAATGTGCCATTTGTGCAGTCACAGCATTAAATGATCTCTGCACACAAAAGCATGTGCAAAGAACAGAGAAAGCACAAATCCACATCCCTAATCACTGAGCATCCACCTGCTTGGCAACTGAAAAATCTCAGCACAACTTTCTGCTTTCTTTCCAAATTCAAATATTTGGCTAAAATATTTTGATTAAAAAAAAGGGATAATTTTAAAAATGAAAACTTCCATTAGGAGACATTCTTCTCCAAAAGCAGTACTTGAAAAAACCTTTGATGTTTCAGCAGATGTTCAGAAACCTGTGCAGCTACAATTTTTATAAAACTTGTCTTGGGATGAAATATAGTTCATGAGGCTAGATGCCCTTTTGGCACTCAGGGTCACATGCCAACATGTCACACATTTATAGTGAGTAAAACAAGTAAGCATTTTATGCTCTTGTCTGTTCTCTGCACACACATCCCCACACCCCTCAGTGTCATTGTAGGGACACAGTATAGCAATGTGAAATTCCCTAATGTTGCCTGAACACCATTTAAACTCTGTGCATCCAACAACCTCAATCATGTCATCCAACAGGGAGGCAAGAGAGGGATACTGATACTGATAAGGTTATGTGCCCGGAAAGATGTTATTTATTTATTATTGGTAAATATATTCCAGGTTATCCTAAGGTTGCAATGCTATCTGATGGAGGTGTCTATACATACAGTATATTTGAAGTACAGAGACTGACAAACTCATGAGTTTGCAAAGAATTTGTCTTGTATTCCAATATTTAAACTTAAGTTTTAGCATCGTCCATTGTTTTTAGATTGGCTGTGGTATACATTGTCATATTTACCATGTTCATTATTATAAAAATATGTGTATATTCTAGGTATATATTTATGTTTCTCTATATAGTTGAATGTCTTTTTGCTATTTTGTTTTGTGAGAAAAGAATATTAAACACAGACTTGAGATGGGAGACACTGCACTTCATACATACCAATTAATAAATGTTGAAACATGACTTTAGGTAAATGGTGTTTCTATGTATATGGACACAAATCGGCCTGCATTTACAGCACATACTGTTTTGGTAAGTAAGATTTGCATGATTAGGTCTATTTAGGCAAAAATGGTTTAAAATAACCCTTTAACTGGTGTTAGGGTTTTACTCACTTATGAATAAAGAACAACACTAGACATTCAAGAATCAAGAATCTAACAAGTGTCACAAGGAAAATCCATATTTTTCAAAAGAAAAAGACCATCAGCAAACTATTCAATAGAAGCTTGTCTGTATGCGTGACATGTCTGTTATTTTCTCCAGGAGTCAGGACACTTGCTTCTGTTCGGATTATATAATTTAAAGTTAGGCTTGTGGCTCTTCAGTCTTAAAAGATATTTACACAGGATTACAATTAGCTGTCCAGGCATCATGCTGGCTGGCACACATTTAAAAACAGCTCAATACTATGGTGGAAAAGTGTCTTTTCCCATGAAAGTAAAAACTTAGAGAAATCGGTCCTTAAGTGGAAGCTGCTTACAGGAGAACACTATAAAGTGGGAAAAAATAGCTGAACAGGTCATATTCTATGACATCCAATATTCTCAATTCCAGGCAGACTTTTTGCATTCCTTTGATTGAAAAAACAATAAATTGAAAACCCAGTTAGAACTTTGTGCTGCGACTAAATGTGTCGGACATGATGATATTTTTATAGAAGTTGTCAGAGTGAGGATTGCAGTATCCTTTGACCTTGTCAATAACCTGGTGGACAGGGATGATTGCTGTCTGTTCTCCTTCCTCTTGGGCAAATTTTGAAGGTGGCTTGTCAAGAAAAACATTCTCTAAGAGAAGGAAAAAGCAACAAGAAGAAGTTAGGGCCTCTTAAGCAAACTCATAGTTTAAGAGATGTGTCACTCCCACACAGATATACCTTCAATTGCCACTACTGCTGAATTAAAGCACTGCCCTAAAAGTCAGCAAAGAACTCTTTGGCTTGGAATTGCTTCTTCTAAATTCTTTTGAGATGTCTGGTTTTGTGGGTAGGCCTTTCAGATATCTCTTGAAATTATTCCCCTATTATTTTGCCTAAAGTGTTACTGACTCCTATGACCTTTAATATATTAATTTACTGCTGATGCTCTGCATCTTACAAACCAGAAACATTTTGATAGCAGTGGATCTCCATAAAGAGCATCTCCACATAATAACGTACTGTAGAATAACAGTAAACATTTAATTATTTCAACAGCAGATGTTTTGAGCTATGCACAGAAATAACATAATCTGTGCTGAATGTAGCAGAGGATGTCTTGCATCTTAAAGCAGATAACCAGAGACGAAACTGGTCTAAACTTCGTGCTTGCCTAGGGTCACCTTGTTTTTCCCATAATGTGAAGGGTACAGGCTGAAAAACTGTAGGGAGAAAAACATGCAACAACTGGGTATCCCTTCAGAGCCCATGAAATAGAGGTCAGAGGTGAAGGTGAAAAGATAAAGAAGCAAGGCAATCCCAGCCAGACTGGGAAAGTCTGATTCAGCAGCTTACATCAGTGCTGTTCAGAGAACGGTCGGTAGGTAGAGCTAACGCAGCGAGAAATGAGGAGAGAGTTTCTCTCCCATTTCCTCAAGTATGTTGCCCTGATGAGCTCTCTTTCTTATCTCTTCCACTATAGTGAAGCTGGAATTAATTCTCTGAACCTGGGTAAAATCTGGACCATTGCAAGCTAGCGGTAAGGTGGAGTACCCTGGGAAGCAATGTTTTCTACAAGTAACATTTTTGATGGCTGTTTACAAGACCTCGGTGAAGTAATCTCCAAAAATTCCTTGTTAAAGGATCATTTAAGAATTAAGCCTAATACTTGAACTATGATTTTAAAAAAACCCACTTTTCTTAGAATTAAACCAACGAAAAACAAACAGAAAAGTAACCCATCCCTGGAAAAGTCATGATATCAAGTCATAAAACAGCATAAAGTTTTGCAGAGAAGAAATGGATTGCAGACAGAGAAATCAAAACAGTTTTACTCATTAAAACAGAAACAGGCATGTTGAGGTTTA
The DNA here is from genome assembly GCA_013400735.1 of Pomatostomus ruficeps. Classification (NCBI taxonomy): domain Eukaryota; kingdom Metazoa; phylum Chordata; class Aves; order Passeriformes; family Timaliidae; genus Pomatostomus; species Pomatostomus ruficeps. Next base: position 16,681 of record VYZT01037825.1, on the reverse strand, counting down.
TCAGGATGATTTTTTCAAAGCAGGCATGAATGTTCATGAATTGCAGCGAATAATTCCATGTCCCGTGGCAAATTTCTGAGTACCAAGAGCCTTTCAAATGTATGCATTTACTAACCAATGGCTTCACATCTAAGTACAGGGTTAAAATCATGTATCCCTGAAGTAAGCGGGAGTTGTACAGCCAAATTCTCTGCAGAGATAGTCTTAACTTCTAATCCACAGAAGTGTTACAGAGGGTATTTAAGTACTTTCTACAAGAAGTTTGGTTTGGGTTTGTAGACAGCTGGGGCACAAGATGCTGTAGTGACCTCTTTTGTACACCCTTGAGGGTCCACCCAATATTTGTGTTGGTGCATTCTGTATTCCAGCAGCAGTTCACAGGACAGCTTTCAGGCCTATATATCTCATCATTCAGAGTAACTTTGGGTGCTAATGGATATAAAACCCCCAGTGTCTAGAAGACTAATCTAATAATGGCCATAGACCAAATAGAAATACATTAAATTTTCTGAAATAACTTTGATAAATACTAAACAATCTTCTGGAACACAATCAGATTGATTTTGCTTTTTAATGTATGCTTTGTGTATGGGTGTTTTCAGGATAATCTCCTTTCTCCAGACTACCTTACACAGGCATTAATGTCAGGACATGGTGTGTTTTCTAAAATGGTATCTTCTAAATGCTTCATGCCCCATGCAGAGTGCAGACACCCAGAGTTTGAAGTATGCTTGTCCTTTGATTCAGCATCAATGGTGCAAGATGTAATAGAATTAAGCAGCATTTCTGATTAGCAAAATCCTCTGCATCAATGAGGACATCATGCAAGAAGCATCCCTCCACCCTGTTCCAACCATGCATCCAACAAAAGCAATTCTCACTTTACCTGGAATGCTCCACCACTGATGAGGAAAAGGCCTTAGAAGACATTATCTACACCACAAACACACGAATGCTTGTATCAATTCCAGGGAGAAAATTATAACCATATTAACAAGACTTGCCAAGACATGTAGCTATGACATTATCTGCCTGCAATTTAGCTAAGTTTGAAAACTGAGAAGTTCAGCTGTATTAAAAATCAGAATCTGAATGCTATTTTTTATTATTTTTATTATTTTTACATATGAGAAGATATGTCAGTATTTAAAAACCTAGTATTATCAAAAAATCCTGTGGAGTATCACAATAAGATGTGTATTTTTAGAACAAATAAAAACGTGTTGAAAATCAAAAAAATAAAAAGAAAGCTGTTGTATTGCCTTAATGTCCAATAAGCCATCACATTACAAACTCTGATTACATTAAGAACTGCGATCCTTTTCAGGAATAATTTATGCATGGGATTATAGTCATAATTTTTGAAGAATATATACAAGCAATTTCTTTTAACTTTACTACTTCTTATCTGGAACAGTTTCTTTGTTTTACTTTGAGAACACCTCACAAAAACTCCAGCACTAAGTCTTCTTAATTGTTAGCCTGATAAAAAGCCCTGAGTCCAACAAAGCATTTAAGCATATTTTTATCATCAAGACCAAGGATCTAAAGACTGATCTGCCATAAGTACAAAAGGGAACTCTCTCTGTCTGCTGCAGAAAGGGCACAATGCTGTCCTCCTCTACTATTAAATCAACAATAGCACTGTAATCAGTGGATATTAAAGAAGCTGTTTGTGGAAAACTGCTGGCAGAAGTGTTCCTACAGGGAAGGGATGAATGAACAGCTTGATCAGGGCAGCTGGGTGCACTGCACACCAAATCTGACCTGGCAGCAGGGTCAGGCAGCCTGGGGAGGCAGGCACCAGCCGTGTGGTCCCAGTGCAGTTGTGAACAGCAGTCCTGAGAGCAAGCTCAGGTGCTATCAATTATCAGGAATTTCTGAGTTACCTCTCCATTTTACTATATTCAAAGCAGACGTGCTTCATGTATGTTCTCAATAGCCAATAAAATTTTAAACTCTTAAAATACCTGATGCACAATGTCTTGTGCCAATGGATGCACTGAATATTGGTCAGTGAGAAAACAACAGTGTAATTCTTAAAAAAAAAAGGCGGGGGGGGTGTGCCTAACTAAAACAAGTAATGATCATCAATAAAAAAATTTCCTGGAAACTATGCTATGCATCAAGAAAGGAGAGTGTGCCATCATAAAGGAGACATTAGGGGCTTAATGAAAGTACTTAATACTTAATAAACAACAACTTTCCTTCTAGTGAAATCAACTAGTTCATATCTAAACATTTTTTCTAATAAATATTTTAAAGCAAGTAAACACAACTTTGAGTTAAATATGTGCGCAGATTTTATTTCCACTATATTTATAAAAGAGTATTGTGTAATAATGCTATGTGACTTTACACAGGACAAAAACATGCACTCACAGAAACAGAGTAACAAAAAATATATGAACTATATAAGTGAATTTCTGAAATATTTTCTCAGACACAACCAAATTTGCAAATCATTCCAGCTCCCCTCTTTCTTTGCTCCCTTAAAGTCTTCTCAAAATGAGCACATTTCCATGATATGACTGGAATACAGATGATGCCTTTTATTACATATACCATTGATATCTAAATAAATAAGCAGTAGATATGTAGAAGGGCAAGACAATGCATACTCTGGGAACACAGTATCCATTTCCGAGTAGGCTCCATTTGTCGTTTTACCCATAAATGTTTTACAGTTAGATGAAAGGAGTTTAACCAAGACAATCAGCTGTGGACTTGGACTCTGAAGACTTGATTCCTATTTCCAGCTGTACTGCCAGCTTTCATGTTACCTTGGGTGAAGAACGTCATCTCTCTGTGCTTTGGCTACCCTGTGTTTACAATAGGATAATAAGCAAAATTTGCTTTCATCAAGCCTATTCCATTTAGTATGGGAACATATGGAGGTCAGATCTATATATTTGATGTAATGTATGGTAGGTAGTATTCTGATTAAACAGTAACATATATTTTAAGAAAACTGACACTGGCAGTGAGAAATTGATGGCATTTTCTCACATTAACCTTTCGCTAGAAATGCTTACTGTGCCTTTAGCACACACCTGTGTATTCACAGATGCACTGGGCTGCAGTGTGAGAACTCACCTGTATGGCTGTTTCGTTTGCAATATGTGTTCGTCGTAGATTTTGATTTGGATGTTAGGTAGGTTGAGTTGGAGCCGATGGAACTAGAGGATAAGGATTTCCCAAGATTATCAGAACTCTTCTTTATAATATTGGTTGCTGTTTTGCTCCAATCTAAAAATGATTGAGAAGTTTTACATAAATAACTACCACAGATAATAAATGCCTAATTTATTAAATTATGATTATATCAAATATCTCATGCATTTCTTGGTATTGCTTATAAGAAATACCCTATCCTTTTCCTGTTGGGTATCCTCTTTGGTTCTTAAGAACTATAAAATTATTCCAACTTGATTTACTCTGCCACAGCAGATGAAATTTGTGGCTCTAACATTCTAACAATACTTTGGCTGGACAGCAGAACTGCAGGTACGACCTGGCTTTCCAGAATGCAGAAAAGCAGAGAAGCTCTGTAGCAGTACCAAACTTTCCTGAGCTGAAGAGCAAAATCCAAAGGTGATAGAAAAGGGATAGATAGGATCATTTACAGTCATCTTACCATCTCTGAGGGTTTAACCTGCTGCTGCTAAGGAAGACATTACATAATAACAACTAACTTGTTGTTTAGCATATTGGTGCCCTCTTTATATAATAAAGTTTATTCAGTAGTTCACATTTAAATAATTTTGTTCAAAGCATTGACACAATAGGCCCTTATGCTGGAACAACTTCCAAAATTAAATTAAATAGCTAATACCAATAAACTGAGTGAAGAAAACTAACACTGAAAATCAAATCACAAATGTCCCAATACCAATAGAATAAAAGTATCTAACTACTTTTGTATCATATAATTGCAGATAAGTGCAGGAAGTTTCACAATATAGTCACTTTGCTGTTATTCACTGTACTTCAATGAAATTCACAATATGGAAGAGAAGTGCAAGCCAAAGATGTGGGCCACTTAAGTCTTGATTTAAATCAAGAAAAATACTTTATCCTAAATTATTGCTAGAGGGTTTAGGTATGCAAGTTCACATTTGACTTATATTTCACTGTTCTGCCCGAAAACAGTGTCAGGTTCATGGAGATTAAAACCAGCCCATGGAGATCAACTGCTTAATGCTAGACATAATGACATCACATTAACTATACCACTGAAGTATTAAAATCCTTTGTGTTTTTATTTCTACCATATTCAAAACCAAAACCAACAGCAGCATAAAAAAGAAGGACATAATTTGATTCATCTTTGTTTTTCATTACAGCATAAGCCACATGGAAACTGAACATATGAAACAATTTGGATGTCTGATCAGAATGAATATGATTTTTCTAATTTGTATTAACTCTTTGAAATCATGAATGAAGTTTTATTACTACAAAATGAAAGCTTACCATAGCAAGCAATGAGCTTATGCCACCTTACAACAACTGTAGGTTTGAACACTGGTCATTGAACAAAAACCATATAAGAAAGAATTCTATGGTCCAAATCACCACATAAGACAGCAAAGGAAGAGCCAGTTGCCTGAACACAGCAGTCTCATGCCATTCAAGTGGCCAAAGTGCAGGAAACCCTAAATGCAGTGGCCCAAGTGCTGCACTTTCCATGTGTCCAAACCAACATCTCTACTTTCTCTCTGACTGTTGCAGATGAAGGTGAACTTCAGTTCTAGAACCTAGTCAGGCTTCTGTTAAAGGAATTTTCTATATTTCTGAGTCTCTAATTGTCTTTCTGAATTAAATGGCGGAGGACAGGACAGTTTAAAAAGGCAAAGATAAAAGCAAAAGAAGTCAGAATATTTCAATGCAACTTTTAAAAGTTGCTTCTAGATCATCTAACAGTCCACACAATTCAAAGTCAACAAACTTTTATATAGGAGAAAATTAGTAAGATGGGGTTTTGAATGACAAAGTTTGAATCTCTGGATCCATATATATAATTTTTTTATTTCTAGGGTCAGAAGGACCTTCCAAGACCATGCCCACAGCACTACAAATTTTACCAGCTGCCTTTAATGGAACACTGAAAGATTTGAGAATTTTTATGAAGTGATATCTGAAAAGTCCCTTGGCAATTATTAGTACTGAAGTGACAGCCTATGATTAATCTATTTTTCCACATCTCCAGCTTACCTTGTATTATATTAAAAATAACATAGCAAGCTGTTTACCTGGACTTACACAGCACCTAAGGAGGGGAGCTGTGAACAGCCTTTACCTGAATTGTCTGCCAGTCGGAATCTGCCACAGCAGAGATGTCTCCTCCATTGTTTCTGCACATTTTCTTTCATAGCACAATGGAATACAAATATAAACAAACCTGTGATGAAAGCAAACACACCAAATGAAGCATGTACTTATAAAGAGATAAGCAAACAAACACCAAATGAAACATGTATTTATAAACAGATAAACAAACTAAAGTTTGTTATCAGAACACTATGAAGTACAAACAAAAAAAATAATTTTAGGATTTTGTTATTGTCATCCATGCATCATTTAAGAGGTATGGAAATTAACTAAAGTTTTCCCATCCTCTAGTTGCTTTGTAAATGTCTGGGATATCAGAATACAGAGAATAGGATCCCTTTGATTTGCATTGTTGATTTAGATTCAGCTCAGTGTATGTTTTTGGTTTTTTTTCTTAGAGGAAAATGATTAAAAGGTCTTTTCTTTGAAACAAATGACTATTTTGCACCCAACAGCACTGCAAGAGAGAGACTGCATATAAATACCAACACTATTAAATTAGGAAGGAGATATTTTATCTCCTGGATACGGTTCCATATGTACAGAACTGTGGGCTGTATTCTTTTAAAACCAGACATCTTGTAAATGGCACTTAAGGGTGTCCTGAAAAAGCACACTTGGATTTATGTGCATCACACTTGAAATGATTATGCAAATAGTAAGAATATGTTCACAAGTTCTAATTAGAAGTCCAGCTGCTTTCTCCCAAAGAAAACTAACTGATTTGCACATGCAATTGTAATAAATGTGTTTAAGAATGCTTTTGTGGAGTTGATTTTTCTCATGTTAAATTTTTTATTTTCAAGACACGAGATAAGCATCCTACCATGTGATAAGGTAGGTCTTAACAGGGCATATCGTACGATTTCATCACCTACAGGTGTACTTTGGAGCTAAATAAAGTAGTTGGAAATCTCATATGCTCCTTACTCTTCTCAGGCAGGCACTGGCTGTGGAATCTTTTGCTGTTCTGTGGTTAGCCTATTTCTTGTTTTATTCGTATTCTCTGTGAGAGAGCCAACCTAAGGCCAAACACCTGATGGTAAAATGCTACTACCAGATATCTCATGATTTTATCTTAAATGTGAATAAATTCTACATAGCGTGGGCAAATGTGGTCAAGTGGCTTCCTCTAATTCCTTTACGAGGATCATGAATAGTTCTGTATACGAATGTCTACTATGTTTCAGCTGGCAGAACACAATGGCATGGTATAGCTTGGATAATCACATTCTGGAGAATCAAATTAGCTTCTCGCCTCCAAACTGCTGAGGTCTAATTTTGCACTAATGCATGTCATTGAACTGTACTTGTATTTGGTTATAGCCATCAGGCCAGGCTGAGACCTCAAAATCAGTTAACTTTAGGTAGGGGTTGAGTAATGAAACATCATTTCTCCAAAATTTTTCAAAAGCTGATGGAGAAAAAAAAAAGAAAAAGTATATTTAAAAAATGACATCACCTTAACACATCTCAAATGTAACCTCTGTTGGATTATGGATACTGTATTTGCATTTAGTAAAAGATTTTTCTATGTGGTTTGTTTAAAGCACAGAGCAAGTCCAATGCAACCACTAGCAGCTCTTACAGGGTTAGAAAAATGAAGCTGTTTGTGATCAAAAGTTCCTCTTAGGACTTCTACACAGCTTACAAACTTAGTAAATTGATGCTTAATTAAATTGCAGTGAATGTTCTGAATGGTTGAAAAGAAAATGCATATTCCATGGTAATGCAAAACAAATGTACTGCATTAAGTACTTTGCCTTTACCCTGTCTGGGCTTAGTCTCCAGAATTTTTTTTCCTCTGTATTTCATTATTCATTAAGTTTACAATGTGCTTTTAGTAGTACAGCTTTGGTTTTGTTTCCCAGAGACAAATCAGACCCTAGGCTTGGCTCTAGCTTGGCTCTGACTTGAAAGTATTTGGCTTGCCCAGGCACATATATAAAATGCGCAGCCAGAAAAGAAATGTTCCCAGATTTGTTACTCTGACCGTCAAGGAGAGAAAAATGTAGATGAAATAGCAAAGTACTGTAACACTAGTAGTTGCTGCAATTTGCCTTTTCATTGCCAGGGCACAGAAAACTGCTGATGGAGGCTGCTGGTATAGCTTGAAATACTCATGCAGCTTGCAAAAACTTGAGAGAGAATATGTGTGTTTACCAACATCTCCAAAATTAAGTTGCTAATACTGATGAAAGACTTGCCATATTGAAAGGTTCTTTGCTTCTAGGAAATTCTTCCTGATACAGATTTGCCCCATTTCATCACCTTCCTGCTACATGAACACTGCACCAGTCATATGGGATTTTAGACATCCTCTTCCTTTTTTCTTTAGTTTTGCCTAGCTCTTTTTGAAACAGCAAGAAATACTGTCAGATAGAAGATTTTTATCTCCTATTGCTTGGTATGACACGCCTGAGCACAGACTGCATCATCATTGCTACCAGAACCCATGAAAAGCCTATCACTCTTCTTTTTCACATTTACTTCTCATCTTTTTCAGTTTCATGTTCTCACTTAACTCCCTTCCAAATATTCATTTTCCATTAAATAGTGCTATTAGCCCACGGAGACTTAAGTAGTGGTGGTCAACCTTGTATGCACTCTGCACATATAAGCTTAATAGATGGCACTGGAAATTCTGGTTACAGAGAACTTGTTCAATTTGACCCTTGGCACGCTTTTCAGAATTTAAATCTTTTTTCATGTTCTTCCCATACGTCTGATCTCTCTAGGCCCTTCTAAATTTCTAACACAGACACAATGCAGTAAATACGTCATTATGCTGCTAGGGGAGTATCAGAATCTGTCCTTTGGAAAAAACAGTCTCTAGTAAGAACACCACATCCAAATATTTTTTGCCATTTTGCTTAGCATTTTAGGTTGAAACCGACCCAAACAAAAACCCACACCATTATTCTCTTTCCACGAAAGTTCAATAAATCTTTTAGTACAGTAAATACATCTCAACTGTATCAGATAAAATCCGCACAGGGTGACATTAAGTACTTCTTCCAAAAAGAAAAGATATTTTGTTGACCCTAAGAAAACTTAATTTTTATCTCAATATTTGTGTTGTGTAACACAAGCTTCTTCAATGACATTCTTGAGTTTGTTTTTTGTTATCTTTTTTCAGGCGGATTTATTTTTTATATCAATATGTGTGTGGTATAACACATGCACTTCCAATGACCTTCTTGGGATTTTCTCTTCATTATGTTTTTAGTTGTTCTTTACAGGTGGGTAGGGCAAGTGTTGGTAGAGAATTTTATGGCAGTTGAAACATATGCAAATTTTAGCTCTGAGCTGAATTTTTTTAAATGCCGGCTATATAATTCTGTAATTTATAACCATTTGATTACAATTTTTCAGAAAGAGAAACTATGCTGGAAAAGTAAAATATTGAAAACTTGAGTAAAGGAAAGAAAAATAAGCTGACTCTAAAAGTCACTAGCTTTTTCTAAAGCAAAGAATATCCCATATGCCTCTGCTATCTCTTCACACTGAGACAAGACTGAATTTTATTTTATGAGTTTCTCATGCCTTAATAAAATAGTTGCGAGCTTTACAGATTCCCTACAGGAATAAATTAAGGAAAAAGGCTTCCTGTATTTGTTATAATCAATGAAAGGAAATGCTGAAGGTCATATAGCATGTATCTCAACTGAGAACACTGCAGACTGTGAGCTAGAAAGAGCTCTATTTATCATATAGTTCATTTTATGGAAAAAGACCTTGAAACCATAATTAATTTTTGTAAGATATTCAACTCGCGTGTAGTTGGTATCAATATTCCACATAAGGGGAAACTAATGATGGTGTAGTATTAAAGGAAAACCTAGAGAGCTTGGATATGGGTTCCCTAGTCCAATCACTGGACATAGCATGCCCCAGAACAGTAACATATCAAATATTATTCATTCATAGAACAAAAATTCAGCTTACCTTGCAATGAATTGAAAATTGAGAAGAGGTACAGGAAAGCAAGAGTTAAGGGACCCCAGGCAAAAAATGCAAAGCCCCAGGTCATGCCCAGGAGGAAGGTAAGGCTGACCACGCTACGGAGGTTCCTCAGGATCTCTTCCTTCAGGCTCCGATTAGTTCTTTTCCCATTCCTCCCGCAGATTTGCACCATCACCACAATAAACATGGCAACATTCATTAGGAACATGATTCCAAAGTAGCCGGCGCAAGTCACATAAAAGACAACTTCATTCTTGATCCAGCAGCTGTAACAAAAAAAAATTTAAAAAAGAAGAAAAAAAGAAAAAAAGAGAGTAAAAAAGATGGTTTTTGGTTAATGGAATCTATCCTCCAATTATTCACATGACTAAGTAAAATGAGCTGATTTCTGATACCACTGATGCAGAGTTACAGTGTAAAATAAAACCTTTGTCCATTTTCTGTTTGGAAACAGAATGAAGCCCAGAGGCACTTTAAGTCTATGGCCTATAGTGTTACCATATGAGAAATCTCAGGGCTGCACCACGTTTTACTCAAAACGAATAAAAAAAGAAATCTGAACTCAGATGGAAGCGGTGGGAACTGCAATCCCATCATCAAAAAAGTTTAGACTCAGTACAAGAAACTTCACTGCTGTCATCTGTGTTACTAAAGCATCATTGAATGCTTTAGTAACAAAATGGGCAAACTTGGATCTTCAGTGTCAAAATCTCAAGTTTCTGCCACTGGAGCTAAAGGAGAACTTGAACACGACTGGAGAGATAGCAGGACTTTTGAGGTAGCCATTGACAGACAGCCATATGACAGATCCAACTAATTTCTCTTGCAGCAAATGGCCTGAACTCTCAGCATGATAGTATAATAAAATTTAAAGTTTTATTTATCATGATGAAGCCTTGCCAGGTAAAGAAAAGAGCACTTCTATAAAAATTTTGGCATTTGGAGTTATTATCTGGACATCAGGAGAAGAACATAGAGGACTATTGAACTACATTGGCAAAAGGCTGGTTTATTTACAAAGGAAACTATTTTTATACAACTTCTTTCTTTGCTCTTACCTAGAAAATATAGCTTTCATTTAAGACAAACAAAAATAGGTATTTTTATTTTATTTTCATGAGAAAACCTATAAATTATTCTTTTGCCAGAGGCGTGTTTTTACCTGTCATTTGGTAATGCAGATTTTACTCTAATTTTTCTAACAGCCTTCTTCACATTACAGATTCTAATAATTCAGAAGACAGTTTTGCTCTTTTCGCTTGTTTAATGCACCACTGACTTTCCCAAAGCAACTACATAAATGCTAAATTTTAAAAGTTCAAAAGAAATACTCACAAGTCATCTCCTCCTTGCCCATTAGCATCTTTGCCATATAATTCTTTGCCATAAACATTACTTGCATTTCTATTAGCACTTGCTAAAACAATTGCTATCACCAGAGCTGGCAAACCTGTAACACAAGAAAATTTGTGACCTTTCAAAACTCCCAAACTTTCAAATTCACCATGCTAAGCTGAATTATTGATGTCTCCATCCCTATAGCTTTTGTACACAGCATCCTGAGAAAACGGCACTGAGAAGGTAGAAGGAAACAATTTTGGAAGCAGTACAAATATATAGAACTATCAAAGCAATTAATGGGCATTAATGAATAAGACTTGTAATGTTCTGTAAGGTAGGGAAAGTTTAGTCTGTGATAAGGAACCTAAAGTAAAATAATAAACTAAAGTAAAATGGCATCCCTTAATTAGCTGAACTTAAATTTGCAACTGCATGCAGGTTCTCATTATATAGTGAGAAGATTAACAAATTATTGCAAAAATGAGATCTAGCGGAGGGATGGCATTAGGAACTTTTTGAGGGATTTTTTTCTTACTAATGTGAATTCATTAGGTTGTGTAACTAGGGAATATGAGCTTAAAGCTCTAATTTCTCCACTGCTTCTCTCAACCACGTTGTATTATATGTACCATATTATATATCTTCTACAGCATTATACATATTATATATACTTCACTTATATGTGCTCCCCTTGCTTCCATAAAGCAAACTATGTATTTCCTAATATAAAAGTAGAGGGATTATTTGGGGGAAAACAGACAACTATGCAGAAAGGAACTCTGCAGAAAGGTACAATTCACACAAAAGAAATGTACGTTTCCTGATAGGCCTTATTTAAGTGTCTTATCCTTGCTATAACAGAACAGATTCAAAGGTGAAGAGGTTAATTTTCTTTTCCGACCACTCAGTCCTTGTCCTCTGCTGAGGTTGCCAAAGAAGATGCTAGTTGCCAATGGAAAGATATCAATTATCAGCTGTACTGAGGTCAGTGGTCTAGCCGTAAGGTTAATGGCTTTGTATTGTGTTGTATTATTTCAAACACAATATGTGCATTCAGGGAGAAACCACAGACTCCTGATATAGACAAAAATGAAGAATAAAAGTCCTGCTGCCTGAGTCTCACAGTTATTTTTCAGTATTACTTTTTCCATTTAAATCCTGCTGCGTACATTGCTAAGGGCTGCCAGGATGTCTTTGATGTTTAAACACGGTGCTGAATCTCAGAAAATTTTGGTTGTTTCTGATTCCACAGTAGGCTTTGTACTTGTTAGCAGGAAAATTTAAGCTGGATTTAAAGTTTTTGAAAGTCAATGCAAAGACCTCCATAGGCTTTGCAGTAACTGCAAGAGTTGCTGCATTCATTGTGTGACACAGTTCTCCATCTCTGACATGACACTCACATTTCCCCTCTCCCATGCTGGCCTCTTTGGAAAACAAGACCAGTTTATCAGGTCTCTCTGCTCATTCAGGGGCTGTGAGTGGCTCTGGGTGGGGAGTGCCAGTTAGAGCGTGTTTACACAGAATTCCAAGGGGGAACTTGGTGACAGAGAGGGCTGGCTGCGTGCCGGCACTGCTGGCACGGCTGGGGGAAGGAAGCAACACACTGATATTAATCCTACTCTGCATTTCTGATAGAGAGCTTTTATATAGCAGCATTTATAGAGAGCATTTTATACAGCAGCCTAAGTGCTATGTAAATATTGCATCTACTGAACTCACCCCAGCCAATGATGCAAAACTTCAGAATGTATCGCCGTATATACGTGTTGAACACCTTCACTAGAGCAATGTACATGTGAACAGCTTCCAGTCCCATCCACGTAAAGGTGGCCAGAAGAAAAAAGTGCAGAAATGCAGCTACAGTTATGCAGAGGCTGTCAATATCAAAGGATGCAATCCAGCCATCAAGCAAAAAAATCAGGTTAAGAAAGAGCAGGGCTGTGCTCAGATTCATCAGGATTTTGGATGGATAATCTCTTCGCAGCTTCCTAATAGAGAAACACAGGTGTACATTATTAACTTGCTGCAATCACACAAGCCACCTACTGCAGCTGGGTTTACCCCTTCACAAAGTCAATAAAAGCGATAAAAAGGGAATTCCTTCCAGCAGCATTTGTGCAGTAAGACATAGTGGTGTGTATTTCTGCGTGGGATTGTTGAAGGCTTCAGTCGTGTGTGGTGGGGGTAAGCTACCAGTTCTTTAGGTCTAATTTGAGCTAATTAACTGTTGCACTATTTTAGCAACTGATTTTTTTAATTTAAAAAACCCAACTCTTTCAAATTAAATATAAACCAGTACTTTTTATTTAAAAATGAAAAAAAAAAAATATAACTGACCAGAAGGTCATCTGTGATCATTTTATCAGTAAATCTTAGCTTAATTTTTGGAATATATTGTCCAGTGGATGTGGTTTTCTGTTTGTTTTTAAATAGGATCTTAGGAAGACTGAAGAACAAGTAATTTTTTTTAACTGATCCACACTGAAATGTGGGTAATGAGGGGCAGCAAACAATTTCTACCAGCTTGAACCAGAACTCTATACCATAGGGAATGTAATAGGAATGCGATCACTGAAGATATTTAAACTTGAAAACCCCCTTCTCCAGACTCCCTCCCCCATCCTGTCCCCAGAAAATTATCCTTCTTTAGCAGCTACTATGTCCTGTCCTGTTACTGGCAGAATGCTTTCTTTGTGCTGACATGACTTCATTTTCTCTTTTCACTGTTCACAGAACTGTATTGCTTCAAAATTTTTGCTTTCTCTTGAGTCACTTCCACATTTCAGCAGGACTTCTGTTGAAATTGTTGTAACACTTCACAATTTATATTAATTTTATCTCTCTTCCCACTTCTTTTAGAAAGGCTATAGAATGTAATTGCTCTAGTTGGAAGTGTCTCTTTTAAAATTTGGAACCTGTTATGCTCGCATAGGCAAGTGTTGTTTTTATAAAAAGCCTGTTTGAGGATTTTAAAATAGTATCTATCTGCTCAAAATCTAGAGGATTCTGTCTTCCCAAAAGGAAAATTTTGATACACATTCACCTTATTCCCAGGTCTGAGCAGTACAACACATTAGAAACTGGAGGAAAGACCTTGAACTTACATTCCCTCGAAAAAAATTTCCACTTTACAACACTGTGACCCTGATTCTGCAGGTTTGATTTTTTCAAATGTGGATTTCCTCTCCTAGGCAAATAAACCACACTAACCACATAACTAACTTATTTTATTCTACACAGACAGGTACTTCTTTGTGATGTTTTTCACAGAATTAGTACTTACTCGAATGCAATGTATGTCAGAAGAGTCGCAGCTGAAAATATAGCAGATATTCCACAGCCTATGTAAGTGATAAAGGTCAGGACCTTGGTATTCTGTGGGTCAATTTGCGTCACAGTTCTCTGAAGGTCCTGAGAGAGAGAAGGAAGGGACATCAGCTGTAGCCAGCACCTTTTCTATGAGCACAGCACTCTTTCGTGGTAATTAGTCAAATAATACTGAAAAGCACTTTGGCAATACCATCATAACCTTGACTCCGGAGTTCATTTTTACTGCATGTATTTGGTCTACACCTCTCACTTCCTTCCCACAGCTCTTCAAAACACTGTGCTTTAAGTATTATAACTGCTGGGAACAGCAGATAGACCCTGATTCTGAGCCTTATAATTCAGTACTAGGAATTCAAATGTCCTTCTCTGTAAAAGTCTCCAGTTTCCAAACTTTTTAATTCTGTTTCTTATATACAACCCTCTTTTAGAAAGAGTTGTATATAAGCAACAAAAAAATTGTTGTATATAAGCATTTCAGAAAAATGTAACTTAAAAGTATTCATAATTAGATGTGCAACATTGTGGGGAATTTCTGGCCTTTTTCTTATTAAAAGTTTGTAAGAGTCAATGTAATTAATCATCTACAGATGAAACCAAGGGCAAGATACAGCTTCTTGAGTCTGTTTTGAAATAAGAACTACACTTTAAAATAGAATTGGTCAGAAAAGTAGTTACAAAGACAACGGAAAAAAATATGGAAATGAAGCAGGAACATTCTGAGGATTTTCTCTTTTTTCTAACTGTAACTGCCACAGAGTACCATCTGAGAATAAATGCCAGTGTTATTTCCTTTTTTTAAGGACAGGAAAATATGAGAATGTTTGGATTTATATCACTGTGGAGAAAATGTGAGCAAATGCTAACAGATAATGATGTCCATTCTAGAGTCATTGTCACTGTTGTCCCTAGCAAAAAGAAACATAAAATGCTACAAAAATTCACATGCTTTGTAGGAAACGGCAAGAGCAGGTTTTTTTACAGTCCATTCCAGCCTTATATGACAGTTTATTTATACATATGAATAGTGTTTGTCAGAAATAATTTAGTATCTAAATTAAAGTCAGATGAAATTATTAAAATGGAAAAGCAATTAGAACGGTCAAAACTGTGTAAAAAATCTATTGGAATGCAGCCCAAATTCAAAGACCTTCTGCCTTATTTCCTACTGCCACTAAAGCATTCAGGAAAGAGAAGGGGCTCATTGAGTATATGCTAAAGAAAGCCTTTTCTTTATCCCTTTGGTGATGAATAGTGGAACAAGACCATAATTTAGCTTGCAAGAAGACACAGAGTTTGTGGCTTTTTCATATCTACATCTCGGCACAATGAGAAGAGAGCAGTTCTATTACGAAGGGTCTGGAAGTCCAAAGCTGAAAAAGTCAGTGTATTTGGCTCCCTTGTGTGGTTAAAGTCCTGTGTGACACTGCCACAAGTTGCTTCAAACCCCAAATACTTCCACTTAGGAATTATTCCTGCGGTGACCAGGAGCCAACATCTTTTCTGCAGCTATGTTTATGTCCATTTCAGCTGGGAAAAAAGTATCAGCCCATTACTGAGCATAAACAACGACCAAAAGTTGAGAAAAGATAGCAGTATTCCATTTTTTCATGTTGGGATTTTTTTTCTCTGAAAAACACTTCACAAGTGCAAATTGCTGGAGGCAGCGGAAGGCTGGAGGCTATGCTGCTGAGTCTGAAGTGTACCATATGGTTCCCTCTTTCATCTCCCTGACAGACATTGCTCTGCCAGCCACCCTGTCTGGAGACTTTGCTTGAGGCTCTGAAAGAGTATGGGATACGTGTTTTGTACCAGGGCTACGTGAGCAGGCTCTTTCCGAGAGAAGGCCTGTAATAGAAGGCATCCCCAAAACTGATTAAAGCCAAGCAAGAAAACAATATGGGTTTACACATTGTGCAAAAGAAGGTGCCACTTCATGCTTTATGACATTAGATAAATCTTGTCAGATTTGCGAACTAGATTGGCAAGGGACAAGCCAGCCTTTCAATCTAAGGATGAAGGAGAATTATTGTGCTCCCTTGACTTTTCATCCTCATTACTATTTCTACTGTCTGTAGGACATTTTTATTTCCCTGTTTTTCCTGACAATGATTTTCTCTTTGTTTTGTTCTGAAAACAGCACTTCTAACTTTTTCTCATGCCTTTTTTTTTTTTTTTTTTTGTCTTCCTGCAAGTAACTTCCTACTTTCTCAACCTGGAAATTTCAAATATACTTCTTTCTCATTCACTTCCCTCTTGTTACATACCTCCTGCCTCAGCTGCAGGTAATTTTTGTCAGATTATACTGTTAAGGGATATGTCAGAGATCCCCTGCAATGTAGGACTCATTAAAATAACTTTTTTTTCCTGTCTCTCTAGTGGAAATGTCAGTGTTGGGCCTTGATTGTATTAAGTTGGATGTTATAATATGCTATTTGTATTTTGATATCACTCAGAAGTCTCAATCTTAGGTCCTTTGTGGCACAGCATTTTCAAAATTTAGAAAAATCTCATGGGTACATTTTANTTTAGAAAAATCTCATGTGTACATTTTAATTTTTTAAAAAATATTTAGCCACTTGTAAAGAATTTAATAATGATAATAATAACAACAATAATATTCTTCCATTGCTAGCTTTATTAATTATCTCATTGCTGAATCCTTATCACTAGCTACTTTGTTATGAAAAGATAACCTTCTGGTAATAAGGGG
>VYZT01037821.1:17214-64417 GCA_013400735.1 Pomatostomus ruficeps | reverse complement strand
CATCCATCCATCCATTCATCCTCACTGGGGTAGAGTCCCACACAACTTCTATGGCTTGAATAGAGTTGGTGGGGTGTGGGAATTGATGACTGACAGCAGAAGGAAGGTCCCTGAGGACCGAGGTGTTCACGGGGCTCTCCTGTGACAGAGCGTCGTTTTCAGTGTCGCGGTGCCACTGGCATCCACCACCCCCTGCCTCATTTGCAGGTGTCAGAGGTTGGGTTAATGCACATGGGGGTAGCTGGGTCCTGGCAGCAGCGGATGCTGAGCCTGTGCCTCATGTCCCTGCCCTGTCCAGAGTCACAGGACAGGCAGGGCAGGAGGATAGGGACTCGCCATCCTGAGAGCACTGCACTACAGCCCTTCCCCTGGCTTGCCCGAGTGGATGGATACAAGCAGATACTCAACAGCTGAGCATTGCCTAGAAAGGAGAGGCCAAGGTTCAGTTTCCTTCCCTGCCTGTGAGGCTCCTGATTCCTTTCCCCATAAGCCTCAAGCTGTATTTGTGGGGCTTTGCCCAAGCATTTCCTGAAGCAGGCACTGCAATCCAGGTTTCATTGCTTTCATGGAGATGGGTTTTACCACTCAACTCTTTACCGTCATTGCCTATCCCAGAGCACTCTGCTCCTTGCAACCCAGAGCTGCCCTAGTGCAAGATGATTTCATACCAGTGTGGTTGTTTCATGCTAACAAGGAGATGTGGGAATGCTCAAATCTTCGTAGGCAGAAAGGGTATTTGTACTGAGGTATTATGGACGTTCTATCCCACAGGTAAGCTGAACACTACTAAAACCCAAGCCACCAGCCTCTTACCTGCCGCTTAGAAGGTGTTGGGTACCTATTCTAGCAGAAAGCTTGTTCCTGTAAGTAGTGAGCAGAGAGAGCAGCTCCCTGTGGGATGGTGTTTTAGCACCGAAGTTGCTGAGCAGAGCTGAAGGAGCACCCAGCTCTGTCTGCTGTGGGACAGTGTAGGTGGTGGCCTCTTTAAAGCAGCAGGAAACAAACCGGGGCCCGTGGGTATTATGAGCCGGGAGAATGTGTGAAAGTTGCGTGACAGCAGCAGGACATCTCTGAACTGAGCCTGGTGCTCCTCACTGGCTTGTGATGATAGACTGATAAAGAGAAGAGCTGCAAAGTGCCCATCCAGTGCAGAGGGAAGGTCTCTAATGGAGTATTGCAGGATTTCCAGCACGGCTGTGTGCATACACCAGAAAAGCCACGTTCCTTCTTGTCGATCAGGTTGTGCAAAGCGGGCTCTGATCATCTTTGATCAAAAGGAGCTTTGGCTACCTGCTCACCAAAGGGCTGAGTAGTACCCGACCCACAGGCAGGGACAAATGCTCCTTTCTGTCAGGCCACAGCCAATGTTACTGCATAGGGCAGAGTGACCTGCAGGCTTTCCAGAGCTTCGTAGACACCCTGATGGCCTTTGGCTTCAGTGAAGGCAGATGCCAGTGTGCTTTCTGAGGATCGAGTCTGCCAACCCTGTGTCAAAGACCGACTGACATCACTGTGAGCAGGCTTTCAGTGAATTACTAGTTAGGCTTTTGGGGCCTATCCAGTGAAAATGAGAGTTTCTTACTCCGTTGGTGAGATGTGTATGGCTTTGGGGAGAGGTGTGTGATTTGCTGAAGCCCCCAGACTACTTTTGGCCACTGGAGGAACAGCAGGTGCCCCAGGACTGAACATGCACAACTTCTATCCAGTCTGTAACCTGTTGTAGATGGTCAGTCTCCTGGGCAGAAATCAGTGTAGCTACAGCCTGCAACTCTTACCTCTGTAACAGGAGGGAGCTGGAGAAGACGGTGACACCAGCTATCTGTCCCCTGCCCTGAGCTGCGAGGAGCCTGGATCCCAGCGAGGGTCAACAGCCACGCAGAGCTCCAGGGGAGATGGTGCCCAGGCAGGATCTGCAGTGAGGGCTCAACTTCCACCACAGAGAAAGCTACATTTGTCAAAACGTGGTGATGCTGGGGCCAGAGTGACTCCAGTCTCAGTGGGATGGGTGAAGGATGTCACAGCTGCCAGGGTGGTGCCAATGACTCCCCTCTGTCCTCTTGCATTCAGCCCTCTTCTTCCCCCTGTGCTCGCTGTGACAGCAGTTCTCAATCCCCTGCACCGCTCTGTCTTGGGGCTGCTTATTTCCTTCTCCAGCATAAGAATGCTTTTAAGACAATCAGAGTATTCTTCACAGCAGAAACTGGACTGTGTCAAAGCGCCTAAAATATACCCTGAAGTTTATCACTTCACTTAGAGAATAAGAAAAGTTTCCTCCTATTAGAATCACATTGTCAATTTGCAAATCTCCAATTCATGTAAACATTTGGTTCAGACCAGGTGCGGTGTAAATAGTGCAGAGTCTCAAGGGTTAACTCCTTTGCCCCCTTCTTTTTTTACTCAGCGGATCAGACTTGGGTCCATCAGCAAGCTGGGCAGCTGCCCCACTCCCCATCTTGAAGCAGGAATTGTTGGAGAGTTTTCTCTTTTTCAAATTAATTTTTCTTGAAAAAGGAAAAGAGACGGTTTCCTTCGGCCCCGACGGGCTCGTCCCCCTGCTGCTCCGGCCTGAACGCGGGGGCGGGCCTGGCACTCCGCTTGGCGCCGGAGCCACTGGAGAAGGAATAAGCAAGCTGGCTCCATTCCTTCGGGTGTTTGTCCATCAGCTGCTGGTCAATGACCCTGTGCATGTCATCCTGCAGCAGAGGGAGAGGACACGGGCGTTAGTGGCAGCTGATGCTCAACGGGAGCTCGCGTGGCGGTGGCTGAGATGGGTATGGAACGCGCAGTGATGGGATGGAACAGGGATGATGGAGCGGGGACAGGTCTGTGTCCCCACCCGACAGCAGGCGCAGCTGTGCTTGCTGCCGTGAGGCTTTTCAGGGAGCGAGGACGAGCAGTCACACAGTTCTGAGGGACAAGTTGCTCAGGTGGTCTCGCACGGGAGCACCGTGCCTGCCTGGGACTCTGTGCCACCCCTAAGCTATGCTTCCCTGCGGCTTGCAGGTGTCCCCTTTGGGGGAGAAATAAGTAAGAACAGCTGAAAGCAAAGGCCAGAAGAAGGAGGGAGGTCTGTGCTGAGCAGGTCTGTGTGCACTCCAAGTGGACAGGCCAGGGTGGCAGAGCTGCTGCATGGCCACTGTCACTGGGGCTTCTTTGGGGAAGGTGCTGAGGGGCTGGGGCAGGCGTGGCCCACCAGATCCCTCCTGGGCTTTGCACCAGACTCACCAAAGAGAACTGAGCTCGTCCCTTAGACCCCGTCCTTCCCCCAGAGCCAGCAGAGCAGTGGGAGCTCTGACTGACAGCTCAACGTGAATTGTGGCTTTTCAGATGTACCAGAAATGCTCTGATTTCGTCCATCTTTGCACCACAGTGAAGCTGCTTTATACAAAATAATTACCCAGTTCTGTTGTCTCTAATGATGTGCTAACATCTTCCTTGAAAACCTGGCTATACATTTTACAGATTTTATACTTTCAGATCCATTGCTTCTGCTATAATTGCACATTTAAACTACACCTTAGTGAAAACGTGTGTACACAAAATAGCCCCACAGGAGGAATCAACTGCTCTCCAGCGGTTTTGATCCCTGATTAGGGCTGAGGACACTGTCTGGTGAGAACAAGGATACTCTGGATGGGCTGGAGTGGTGGAAGTGCTGCTCATTCAGCACCTGGTGAGGGGCAGCCTGTCAGGGCAGCTCCAGGACAGAAGGGAAGGTGCTGCCCTTGCCCAGCAGGTGCCCCAGCTGCTCTGCATTGGAATCAAATCAACCAGCTGGGACTGGAAACTTAATAATGGTTGATCTCTTGTTGCAGCATTTTCTGCAGGGAAAAGGATTGATAGCCATGACCTGGACCCTGAATTTACTATGAGGACTTCCCCTGGGGGCGCAGGAGGGTGCAGAGCTACACAGACCGGGGAAGCTTTGGGTCTTTCTAGAAGAGGGCTGGAGAGAGGAAAGGCAGAGGGAGAGCTGAAGAGGGTGAGGTGAACATTAGTATGAAATATCAGTGAGAGAGGTTTCCAGAGCTGAAGCTGCCACGTGGAAATGTACAGCACTCGGATTTTGAAGGCACCTCTCCTGGTTAATGAAGTAGGTACCCAGGCTCCTGCATGGCAGATCTGTGTCCTTGATCAACCATACAACAAGGGATGAGAATGACTTACATGTATATTTATATATATATATACACAAAAATATTATATATATAAAAAAACAGTATGGACTATTGAGAGTGCACTCCATTGGGTCCCTGTCTGTTGGATGTGTGAGTCAGAGAGCAAAGCACTTGGCTGTGCAGGTTTTTTTGCTGGAGTCCTATTTTATAGCCTGTATGATTATGTCCCTAGAGAACACTGTAATCTTGTTGACGGCCCTTGGTGAAACGCAGATTAGAAGTGTGCAAGAGCAAAACGTTACCAGATTAAAGCTTCCAATTATGCCCAGCTAAAGCAGAGACTCTTATCCTATTTTATCCGAAACTTTCTGCAAACCCCTTTGCAAAACAGTCCCCAAAATACATAAACCACCCGACTTGTTTTGTGCCTCTGTGGCTGAGCTGCTGTTGAGGGGATGTGAGGTGGCTGGAAACTCTTTTGCTGCTGTGTAGTAACACCTCAGGTCAGTATGTTGGAGACAACTTTACTGCCATGAAGTGGGCCTGAGCCTCAGCTCAGAGCTGATGGGAGCAGGCCTGGGGTTGCTGTGTTACTGCAACAGGATCTGTTCTTAACCCCTAAGCTGGGTTTATTCCAGCACTAAGTAGGCCTCACTTTATACCACCCATCCAGACTGAACGTGGATCCGGACAGCTCCTGTGCAGAGCACTGAGTGTCACTTACTGTGCAGTGAGGCTGAGAAGTAAAATCCCAGTCTGTCTTTCAAGAAGCATTCCAGATACGAAATATGTGGATGTAGAGGGTTAATAATAAGTGCACCTCAGCCTGGCTTTCCCTGTGGTACCCTCATAAAGCCTCACCATGGGGTGCAGGATGCTGCCCCCGGCCTGGTGCTGGGATGGGGGGTGCGTGCAGAATTTTGGCGGCTGATGGAGACCCCCACTGGCCCCTCTTGCCAGATGATGGTAAGGGCAGAGAAGGATGTGGGTGATGGTGGCAGCAGATGGAGAGGGGATGGTGGGTGTGGGGAGCTCACCTCAAAGGCAGGAGGGGTGTACGACTAAAGCTGTTGGTACAGGAACTGAGAAAGGCCACTAGATCAGAAACCAAAGGAGCCAGATAGTAAAAAGCCCTGAGGAAGCAAACTGTAAGCAGGAAAAAGAAAAGAAAAGAAGAAAAGGGAAAAAAAAAAGAGAGAGAGAGAAACGAAAACACAGTGGAGTTGAAACAGGAGCGAGGTTGTACGGGAAAGGTTTCTACTGGTCAGGCTGCTTGTTAGTAGAGCTGGGGTCTTGCGTGGTCTGCAACAAATCACTATAGATAGCACAGACCTTTAATCTGGAGTCTGCTTTATTTTCTGTTGAAGTAGCCCTCCCTTGGTGCTGGTTCTGGGAGGAGGCAGCTTTGTCTGCTCTCAAGGGCTCCCTGCCTTCAAAAGGGTTTTCCCCACTGCCCCCAAGCAGAGCATCTCCAGGGCAGCTGTGGAGCTGCCATGGCTTCGTTTTTTTACCTTGGTGAAGAACTGGCATTTTAGCTTCTCCTTCTTGATGGATCTTCTGAGTTGGTGAAAACAGTGCAGCAACATGCAGCACCACCTCGTTCTCCCACCTTTCTGCTCCATCACGGGAATGCACGGACACGTGGTGCCCACGCGTACCCAAGGTGTGCCTGCCTAGGGACACCTCCTGCACGGACCCCTCCCACCCCGGGGCAGAGCAACGTTTCCCATTCTGCCAGGAGGCACTGGTGCTTCTCTGTTTTAATGAGTATTTAGAGCTGTAGAATTAACAGCTCACAGCCAAACGGCTCAGAGCAGGGAGAGCAGCTCCATTGCTTCTGCTATAATTGGTGACCCCGCTGAGCCCCACGGCATCGCCGGCTCCTGCAGAGCCACAACCAAGCACCCCCGGACCCCCAATCCATGGATGCTCACATGGAGAACAGGGCAAACCCACAGGAAGGGGGGACAGTCCCCCAGAGGAGCCCTGGGGCCGTGCGTCCTGCAGCCCCTGCCCTGCCGAGGTGCTCACCTGCCAGGCCTCCAGCTGCTGCGAGAGGTTCACCTTCTGCTGGATGGCGTCCAGGAGTTGGCTGTTGAGGGACATCATGTCGATCTTGCACTTGGTGAGCTCCACCTCCACCGCGTTCTTCCTGCGGGGACGGAAATTGGGGCATGGCACTGGTTTCTTTTTAAACAAAGAGTTAAGCATTTCTAAACAAGTCTACAGTTTATGTCTTTCACTGGCAAGTCCCCTCGTCCTCAGGTGTTCATCTCTGTTGTATCCTGGAAAATCTATTAATCTGAAGAGTGAGACAGGACTTTTGACATCATTACTTTAAAACCAGCAGACTTCTGATAAGCACACTGTGAAGAACACTGAAAGAAATTCAGATACACTGCTGTGCAAGATAATAATGTGCTTGGATAATGTGCAAGATCTGCCAATAAAATGGAGATCTAAACCAAGGTAGGATCTATATACAAATATTTTTTCCTTTTTCTTCTGTTTACATGCACAGAGAACAAATGGTATGTGCTAAAAATCAAATGACCTGTGTCTGATCACTTGATCAATAAATTGCAATATAAAACAAACAACTAAAAAAACCTCTTAAAGAGTACAACTCTGCTTTCTCTTGGGACTTGGATTGAAGGAAGAAATTAAGAAGAGAGCTTATCACAGCATATATTTTTTAAGAATGACAAACTGTTAAAATTGTTTGAATTAAACGTTAGGCTTTAAGGAAAGCTCCCAAATTCAGTGGAGTTGTCCCAGCCCGTGGTAACACCTCTGCTGCATTTCTTCCCAGGCATTTGGTGACCATTGGGCATGTGATGCCATGGACAAGGTTACCAAAGAGTGCCAGGGTACCCAAGGTTACCCAAGTGCTCAGTGGCTGAGACGTTCCAGCTGTTCCTTGCTTGTGGGAAAGAACTGTCCTTAGGATGGAGCGATTTCCTAAACTGCCCAAGCTGGGAAATGCTGCTCACCATGCTGGGAGCACACAGGTGAGCACAAAGCTGAAGTTTTCAATTAACTGCTGGGTGATAGGAAACTGTAACATGACTTGCTGGGAACCATCGCTCCTTGAGACAAATAATTGCATCTTATTAACTGTAGCTAATTCCTTGTCTCCTAATAGCTCCCTTGTGCTCCCCTGCAGAAGAGCAATTTGGGAATTTGTGTTTATATTCCAGGTACTGGTTGCTTAACACTTCCTCTGAAAGGATCCTATTATCCTATTGCTTCCCATGTTGCCAAACTTCAGCTTCAAGCAAAAATTTTCCACACCAGATGTCTGCCTCGGGCAGTGATTTTATTTCTGTGCAGAGTTAGGGACTTTTTGGGGGGGATGGGTTCAACAAAAGCAACTTAACCCTTGGGGTGTGAGGTGGGAAGAAAATCACGAGCTTCCCCAAGCAGCGACCAGCCCACTCGGTCTGGGAGGGATGTTTTCACTTCAGGAACAGGATGCTCTTGTCTGTTTTCACTTGCTGCCACTTTCTGCTCCTTAATCCCCCTAACCCGTGCCCCATTCCCGGGGCTCCTGTGCTGCAGGACAGCCGGCCCCAAATATCGGTGCTTTGTCCAGCAGGGTCACAGAGGCCGGGAGAAGCTGTGTCCTCCCACTCCCGCGGGTGCTTTGGGCACCTGGAGCAGCCTTTTGTCGCGCCGCTTCCCCGCCGCTGGCTGGATGTTTCCAGGGGATTGAGCGCAGCGGCAGAGCGTTGCCATAGCCACGGCAGAACCAGCATCCCACACCCACCGGGAATGTCAGAACTGCCTCCCTGCGCCCGGCAGGCAGCTGGGATGCTCCTGGTCCTTGCCAACAGATGGAGGTGTTACAGAGGACAGCGATGGGAATCTGGTAGCCAGCTATCCCGGCAAGGGCAGCACGGACGAGCCATTTATAAAAAGGGATGGTGCAGGCTGGTTTAGCTCCTGCACCTTCAGAGGTGCAACCCTCTCCTGCTCCTCCTCTTGCCCAGGGCCTGAGCATTGGGCTTTTCCCTAAGAAGCTGGACGGGTGGTGTCCTGGCCCACCTGCTTGTTGAAGGGATTATCAAGTGAATCCTTCTAGCAGAGCACAGAGGGGTAATGGTCTCTGTCCCTCTCCTCTGGGCAAGGAGTGCTCAGAGCATTTTGGTAAGCCCGAGGACAGAGGTAGGGAAGGGGGATTTGGGCTATGGGGGAGCAGAACTGCACAGATCTGTAAGGAGGATGGGCAAAATAAAGAGCCAAACCAGTGGGTGAATCCCAAAAGGAGAACCAGAGGATTACAGGACTGCAGATGCAAAAAAGACCTTGGAACAGGAAAGGAGAGGGAGTGATCAGAGGAGTGGTTTAGGGAAGAAGCCCAAGCAGACTGCAATGGGGATGGTCAGGAAAGCAGGGCTGTGTGTCTGGAATAGCAAAGGAAGAAAAATATGACAAATAGGGCAGACCTAGTGATTCCATTTGGCTCCCTGAAGTCCTCTCCTCCTTGCTGTGACTCACACCAGCACTCGGGATGGCACAACCAGGGTTCACAGAATCCTCCTAAATGCCCCCAACCCAGCCACGGGGCAGCTCTGCCTTTAGCACCTCCTGCCCCGCTCCCAAGCTCCTGGCAGCATTTTCCAATGCCAGCAAAGCCAGGACATCCCTTTGTCACAGCTGCTGCGGAAAGCGGGAGAAAGCCACTCCAGAGGCATCTCCTGCCAAGGCACTCCACAGGTGCCCACCCAGCCCGGCTCTGGCTGCTGGTGCCACTTACTTGGCGATGGCCTCGTCGCGGTCCCTGATGGCCTGCAGGAGCCGCTCGCTCGCCTCCTTGTCCTCGGCAGCGCCGCGCAGCCGGTCCCGCTCCTCCTTCAGCGTCGTCATCTCCACGCTCAGCAGCGTCACCTGTGGGCACAGGGAGGCTGTGAAACCCAGGGCTGCTCGGGAAAAGGCACCACAAGTGTGTGTGGTGGGGGGAAAAAGCCGCATGGGCCAAGCTGCAGGCTGAGAGACCCCCTTGCAGGCTGAGAGATCCCCTTGTCGCAGAAGCTGTG
This sequence comes from Pomatostomus ruficeps, assembly GCA_013400735.1. NCBI lineage: Eukaryota > Metazoa > Chordata > Aves > Passeriformes > Timaliidae > Pomatostomus > Pomatostomus ruficeps. The sequence goes on along the minus strand of VYZT01037821.1, from coordinate 55,260 downwards.
CGGGGCTGTCAGTGCTGGTGCCACCCTCCACGGAATGTGCTGGTGTGCCCTGGGATGCTGGCCTGAGCGAGATGTGTCACCAGGATGGCCTCAGTAACACGCAGAAACAGCACTGAAAGCTGTGCCGGGCAGGGCTCACCTGTGACTTTGCTGTCACTGTGGCACCAGTGCTAAAATATTGCCCCTCTCCAAGCAGTTTGCACACATCCTCTTAGTCTGCCTGTTGTAATTCTGATCTTTCCAGGGTTAAATTATTGCTAACATAATTTACCAGCAAATAAGATTTTTTGAAGGGACCATTACGTCTCCTGAAGTAATATGAGGCTGCAGACAAAGGATGTGAAAATTCCCTTTCATGCCATGGAAGGTGTTACTGGCACATCTTACAATTTTAATTAGACTTTAAAATATGTGTGGAGTCTTAAATAGTCTGAGAAATGATCTATCGTTTTGGTCCTGTGCAGAGTGAGTTAATAGGGTGTGAAATCATGCAAGGATTGCATTAGCACAGCTTCACAATATTTCATACACGTTTAATTTCTTTGTCTAGGGCACACACATGCTCTGTTACGCTACTCCACCACCTGGAAACCCCTCCAGCATCTGACCCACCTCCTGCCTCTAAATGCAGCTCAGTAGAGCTTGAATCTTCAAAGAAATCTTTAAATAGAGGGCAGACAGTCAAAAAGGGCTCATCACATCCCCGGCGTGGGAGGATCTGCCGTTAGCGCGGCACGGCTGGGCCGGGGGGAGGAGGGTGTGAATGCACCCTGTCTGTGCAGACTCCCCACGTGCCGGGGCTGCCACGGGACTGGGGAGCTCTGCTGGGGCTGCCAGGGAACCAGGGAGCTGTGCCAGGGCTGCCAGGGAATTGGGGAGCCCTCCCTCAGCCCCGTATGGGAGGCACCGCAGAGCAATGATGCAACAGAGCAGTGGTGATGTGAAAGGTGCTGAGCACTTCTACAGAAATCCCAGGGGACAGAGGATCCAGAGGCCCAAAACATAGTGTTTGGGGATAGGTTTGGGATTTTAATTGGTTCTGCCTGTGCTTCAGGTAAGAATGGGAGGAAACAAACAGGTAGAAGGTGTGAAATGGCTCCTCAGTGCAGGCTGAGAGGGGAGTGACTCCTGTCTCCACCTGCTCACTGTGCTCTTGGGCAGGAGCAATGAATGCGTGAGATGCTACGAGGTCCTAAAAGCCATTTAGAAGCAGCTCTCCTTTGATTGTATCAATATCAGTGCCAGAACAGAGGGATGAGGAGACAGCAGAGCACTGCTTCCCCCGGGTGGACCAGATTTCCACCGGCATCAATTTTCTGTAGCACTGAACAGAAGCTGATGTTGCCTCTTCAATAGGAGGTGAGAATAATTATTAACCTGGAGCAAGTGTGAGGCTGGATAACAGGCAAAAGCTGTGGGAGACGTGTACTTGCTGTGGGAGGCCGGAGTGCTTCTCTGAGAGTAATGGCTGCTGCGTTTGTAGCTATGCCCCTTCCTTCTCCACATCACACAGAGGTGTGAGAAGAAAACAGAACTGCAGCCCTCCCTTTGCTTACTGAATAGTCAGAGCTTTGGTAGTCGGGACCCCTAAAAGCAGACACAGGGTTCCAGATTTGCAATCCAGGGCTGGTCTTCTGCTTCCTCCTGGCTGGAGAGTTTGGGGAGATCAGTGACAGCAAAGGACAACCAAGTGCTGCTCCCTCCTGTTACCCTGTCAGGGCCTGGTGTGTGAGGAGGTGCTGCATCCAGACAAGCCCAAAATCTGTGAATAAGCCTCTGAAGGTCTCTGTCAGCACTGCCAGGTTGCAGAGATGGAGTCCTTGTCTCCTCCATCTCAGGTGTGTTTAAGGACAAGGGGGGCTTGTGTGTGGTGCACAGGACTACGGCAGCACTGCCAGGGCAGTGTCCAGGCTCCTGTCTCACTGGGGGCAGAAGTCTGGACCCTCAGAAGTGTCTGTTGTGGTGGCCACACTGCTGAGAGGAACAGTCCTGGGGGAAGGAGAGGCTCCAGGGCTGCTCCCCTCCCGCGCTCTGCCCCGATCAGCTGCCGTGGCAGCAGGACGTCCCACCCGCACACACGCGCAGCCACCACTGCCAGGGTATTAATGATGCTCTCACTCTTCTCTTTGGTCCCATGGTGGGAGCTCCCACAGCCCTACACAAAGCTGTCAGACCCCAGGCTGTGCTGACTTTCTGAACTGGGATGTGTTATCCTATTTATTCTCCAAAGGGCAATCCAGCACTGCTGGGAAGACCAGCCAAGGACATTAATCCCATTCCCTGCTCCAGTGCAGTTGCTGCTGCTTCTGCTGCAGCCCCCAGATCCCCTCCAGCCTTTGGAGTCTTGTCCCACAAGAGACAAGGATTGCCAAGCATCTCTTTGGATGCCTGTCCCCATTTGCTGCGCTTGGCACAGGGCCCCAGACACAGACGATGCTGCGCTGGGTGTGGATGCAATGGGATTCTGTGCTTTGGGTGTCGAGTTGGTGTCGGGGCTGGATCATTCCTTGCTGTTGAGGTTGCCTCAGCTGGTCCCAGGGGTGCTGCCCGGTGCCTGGCCATGATTAGGACTCTCTGGGAGTGCATTTCTGAGGGTTTTGTGATGCTGCTGTGGAAGGGGTCAAGCTCTGCTCCAGGCACAGCATAGCAGCACTGTTATATCCATGGAATTGGTGCAGTTACCCCTCACAAGGGCTCAGTGCAGCAATTCAGGTCAGCCTGGATACCTTTGGGTTTCCAGTATCCCATATCAAGCAGTCTTGCCCTTTGGGGTCTTCTGCTGAGAAGAACTTAAGCAACAGAGATTGGCTAAAAAGCAGATTGGGAGAAAGGCTTAAAGGAAGTTTGGTTGCTTGAGATGATGCCTCGGATGGGCCCCGGACAATCTGTCAGAAACTCTCATCCTAAATGCTTGAATCGTCTGCATTTGAAGTCTCCCTCACCCAACCATAACTGATTTTTACCTAAATCCTCCTGGGTTATTTATCATGTTGGTCTCTGTGATGGAAGGTGTGTCTTGGAGGATGAGTGCTGAATGTAAAGTGTGGGAGTTGCTAACCTGGCTGTGCAGTCGCTGCAGCTCCTCCAAACTCTGCCTCAGTTTCCCCCGTTCTCCCTCCATTAACTCCCTCAGGGCTCGCGAATCCTCGCTTGTTCTCCTGATCTGCTCCTCTAAGGTGTCGTCGTCGCTCCGCCGAGAGCTCTGAGAGCGGGAGAGAAACCTCTTGCTCAGATTTCACTTTAAAGAAGGCAATTGCATTAATTTGATACCAGTTTGGGATGAGCATGCTAAACAAGGCAGAAGAAAATGTGAATGTGCTCTGGCAGAGATTTTTGTTCCCATATACCTCCACAGTGGAAATGTGCTCAACCAAGGGTGGTGCTTCCACACATGATGCAAAGAGCATGCAGACCTTGGCATAAACCAAATTTACAGAGACTGCTGACCATTTGGTAGCACATGTGGTTACAGTCTGTGTGTTTGTGGGCCTTTTACAGGACTCTCTACATTTAATTTAACAAATACAGCTTCATCTCTGTACTCAGCCTATGGATACTTAGATGAGGAGGGTGAGTACTCCCTCACAGGCCCCTGCAGGGGCTGCACTCTTTTCCTCACCACAGCACTCCAAATAAGTCAAAATGGCAATGAACTCAGCTGGTAAGGAACAGAAAAATGCCTGATTTGAGCCACAACAAAAAGTGAGGTGTTTTGTTGTAATTCTGCACTCCTGTGGATGCTGAGAGGGCCCTCCATGCCACCCCCTCCTGCCCAGCAGCCTGGGGACCACATCCTACCAACATCATCCTGTGCCAGCAAAACCCTTCACCTGCCACGGATTTGAGTTTGGCAGCTCCTGCCAAGACATTTGTAGCCAATGACAACTCACAGGGACAGAACCTCACAACACAGAAGTTACGATATTTTTGTGAGACTATTCCTAATAAAGCAAGGTCAGGAAAGTCCCAGAGGAAATAACTGAACTGTGATGTGTAAAGCAATCTGCAATATTTCCACATTGAAGCTCTAACTTACTGAAAATCTCATAGTAAGCCTACTTTTATTGATTTTCCAGAACGACTCCCAGGCCAATGACAGTTGTATGAAACTTTAGGTGATCTGAGACCCCACATGCTTGGCTCTTGGCTGACCATCTGAGACACAAGGAGTGGCCTATTCTCTGTGACTGCCCATCTCTGTGAGCCACAGAGCTTTTCTTGGAAACCAAGCCCTTCAAGATCCAGCAGAACCTGCAGCGAGCTCTGGGCCAGGAGACGTGCACAAGCCCGGGGCTCTCTGTGCCACCGACTTACCGTGGAGTCTGCCCCGTCCAGCACGTTTTGTATCAGTCTCTTGAGCTCACTGAGAGCTGCCCGCAGGCTCCCGGCCGGGACGTCTTTGGCTGATGAGGTTTCTGAGGACTCGTCCATGGAGGAGTCTGTGGACACGGCCGAGTCGGCGCTGTCGTTCCCTCGCAGGTGGGAGCAGAGGTACCGCACTTGGCAATACGCTTCCCAGAGCTGCAGCCTCAGCTGGAACGAGAGAGCCTGGCATTAGCCTGGGCCACCAGGGCCGTGGATGTCCTCCTTCCACGGGAAAGTGAAGGGTGTGGTTGCCAGCCCCACAAATATTTGCCGTGTCGGTTTTGAAATGGATGCAGAGGTTTACTTGCATATGGTCAAAAGGATGCTGATGCCAGACCCCCAATCCCACTTTTCTGGCCCAGATCAAACGCATTAAATTCCCTTTTTCTCTGGGACTGGTCACAAAGGGCTTTCCCAGGGGCTGGAGGGCAAATACCTGTTCTCGTTCTTGCTCCAGCTCCTCCGCCTCCATGCTCTGCTCTATCTCAGAGAGCAGGGATGTGCTGGTTGTGTTGAGGTTTTGGAGACTTTTCTCCTCGCTGAGCTCCTCCACCTTGCCCTGCAGCTGCCGGTAGGACAGCCTCACCTCCTGGAGCTCCAGCTGGCTTTGGTGCAGCTTGTGAAGAAAATCAAGGAATCAGAAAAATATTAATGGAGCTGATATGGACTGGATCAATCTTTTGGTTTGTGAGGGAGCTGGGAGAGAAGAATGAGTGACACAAAACAGGGTTTCCAGCCAGGAGGAAAGTACTCTTGGCTGGTATTGCTGTTTATTGGAGCTTAATAATCTCCAAGTATCATTAGGCACTGTTTAGAATCCAGAATATCCAGAAAGATAAAAATAGCAGGCTAATCAGCACTAGAATGAGGAATATTGTGAAGAAGTTGAGATTGAGGTAAAGAAATTTGCTGAAAACAACACAGCAGGAAGTGAATCCAAAAAGAAAGCGATATCTACATGTTTTTGAAAAATATATACAAATATATATTTAAAAAAAAGGAAAAAATATTCAGGGCTGTTTTGCAGAGCTGAGGATTCAGTGCTCAGCAACTCACAAAAGTGAAATGGAAAAATCTTGCTCTGCCCTAAGCCCCAGAGGTGCCAAGTTTGTTTTCTGGGCAGTGACATTGGTGATTCATGGCTGTGAACACCATGGAGGTTGTTGGGAAACCATCTGAGCACTGGGATCTGAGGCCAGTGGCTCCTCTCTGGAACAGCGGGGTCTGAAGGAGCCCCTTTTGAAACCAATTCTACTATAAAAAATTAAATAAAATGAACTGCAACCAGAATCCTCTGATTCTTTTTGGATTTACCTCATTTCCCCAGCACCTGCCCCACTCCCTTGCTCAGATCTCCCTCCTAAGCTGCTCTTTGCTGTCAGGATGCCTCCTTGATGCTCCTGTTACCTCTGTCCATGGGGAACACCCAGGATCTTGCGTGCTGCCATTCTTGCATGAGCCATTTCATTCTTCCAGCTGTTCTGTCTTCCAGTTCGTGGCAAATTTCACCCCAAATCATGACTTTGACTGCACCTCCCCATCCCTTCCCCATCTACCTGCTGCCTCCTCACCTGCAGGTCCTTGTCATGGCTTTGTCTCTCCAGGATGAGGACTCGGTCCTGCAGCTCCTCCACGGTTCCCTGGAGCAGGTCGTTCTCCTCCATCATGGCACTGAGGCGATGCTCCAGCTCCCGCTTCCTGTCCGTCAGCATTTTGATCTGCAGGGCAAAGAGAGGCCCTGTCAGACTTTGCAGGGGCCAGAGAGGAGAGACACCACATTCCGAAGGGAGAAATGGAACAGCAAAAAAGCAGAAGGATGTACACAGGTGTTCTGTACCTGTATGAGAGAAACCACCTCTGTGTGTGGTTTAAAGCTGAGGAAAGCCCTGAAAGGAAACTCCTCCTTCCCCACGCTGCAGGGGCAGCTCCAAAGGGGCTGGGTGAGCAGGTCAGGGAGCAGGCAGGAATATTCAAAGGTATTAAGTGGAGACCAGCCCTGCCCACCCCTTGCACCTTAACATTTGAAAGATTGGCAAAAATAGTTACTTTTCCTGGTTGGTCCCTGATTTTCTCCTGCGTGGGTGCTGGAGACCACAGGGTGAGCCTGTGGGATCCAGGGTGAGCCTGTGGGATCCTGCTCCCTGCAGGGCTGTGCCACAGCACTGCCCATAGCTGTTCTTAATTGGTGTGTGCTCATCAGGTCCTCACCAGGGATTTTTCTGTCTTTTCACTTGTGAAGACTCCTTTCTGTGCCGTGCTTATTTTTAGCATCCCAGTGATCGGTTGCCTTTAAAATTGGTTCATTTCTTTTAATTGTCAAGGGCAGTGATTTCAGGCGAGGGACAGTGTGCCAAACAAACCCTCCGTGACTCAGTTAGCTGGGAACAGTGCAAAGGATGAATCAGCACTAGCCAAGGTCACTTCTTGTTTAACCAGAAAAAAGGAGCTTTTTCCCACATTAATACACACAGAATCTCTGGGGTCTGGTATGCCAGCCATCCACCAGTTCACTATAACCCTAAATATTCCCTATGGCCTCCTTTCAATTCATGGAGCGTAGACAAATCCAGCAAATTCCCACTGTTTTCCTGGTCTCTTTGGGATCTTGTCTCTTTGCTGCTTTCCAGGTTGCTGGAAAGATTTGGCTGCACAAAGGAAAATCAGCCAAGTGTGTGGACTTGCTATTTCTGCAGAGTAAAGGCTGATGAAGTATTGGAAGGCTGCTCTGAGGTGACTAATGGTTTCTAAGACGTCTCTGCCCACCACCATCATGATTTGCGTGGGTTGGAGAAAGAGAAATAATGGAGAGATTTAATGGAGAGGTTGTAACAAGAGTTCGTATTTGGTGGGCAGACCAGTAATGAACACGCTGTAAATAACCACACAACAGAAAAAACGTCGCTCTGCCATGAGCCCTGACCATGGGAAGGGTACAGGGGAAGGGTTTGGAAAGCAAGAGACAGGAAGGAGGTGAGGAGGCAAGGTGTGGTGTGCACGGTGACAGGCATGCATGGTGACAGCGATGTACGTGCAGGCAAACCCTTTCCAAGCCTCCATACTTACTTCCAGGACCTGCTGCTCCACACCAAGGGGAGGGGAAGAAAAGGCGAGGGACCAGCAAGGAGCACGTGGGAGTGGGAGAAAAGAAATTGAGAGATTATAGGAAAAGCTTTTCCAGACAGCTTTTAAATAAAAGAAGTGCTCAGGTAGCAGAGCTGGACATCTTCTACCCATCTAGTTCCTGCCTACGTGATCCCCAGTGACTCTGCCAGGGAAAGGAAAAGGGAGGAAGTTTTATCATTCCTGCAAATGCACCTGAGCTAAAACAGGCAGGGGCTCCTTGCTTTCCCAAATGCATGGCTCAGAGGCAGGAGAGGATTGCTGCTTTCTTTGCAAGCATGAGGAACAGGGGAAAAAAACCCTTGCAGACCTTCCCACCATGCCTGTCAGAGTTTAATCAGTACTGGGCAGCAGCCCTGTGGGAGCACAGCCATGGTTTGGCTCCTGGAAGATCCTTTCCATCCATTCATTTTGCAGGAATGCTGTGGCACTGGAAGGTGCTCTGAGCCAGCCCAGCCAGAACACCACGGAGCAATCCTTGCTGGGGGAGTCCTTTGCCCCAGTGCTGCCATCCCTCTGTTGGCTCCAGCAGCTGACTGTTTGCTCAGCTCAGAGTCATCACTCAAGCTCAAACAGCCCTGGCTGCTTTCTGAAGGAGGGAGGCATGAGACTCACCTCTGCCTGGAGGCTCTCCAGCCGCACGATGTGTTGGCTGCTGGAGGAATTCTTCTCCCGAAAGTCCTCCCGGAGGGTGTGGACCTGCAGGGAGAGCTGCCGCTCCACCTCCGATGCCTGCAAGGAGACACCAGCTGGAGTTACCCCGCAGACCCAAAGCAGCCATCTCCTCCTGTCCAGGGAGACTTGCCCGGATACAACTTCTGCACAAGCCCAGTTTCAGCAGAAACTCTGAATTCTGCACCGTTTGGGTGAGTGAAAATCTCATCCTGGACAGACTCTGGGGAGAGCTGCCATTTAAACCATATGGATTTTTCCCTTGGGGCAGCCAAGAGGGCACAGCCCCTAAGTTTTTTCCACTGTAAAAAAACCACGATGACTCCTGTGTCCTGCAGCAAATTCACTTTGCCTTAAAAATTGTAGCCTAGCTGGGGTTGAGGAGAAGACCAGGAAACACTCCTACTAGATTTGCACTCTCTCAACCTCTGAACGTCTTTGGCACAGCTCTCAATTAACAAGTGCTCTTTGCCTCTGATTCCCAGCTCCTGTCAAGGCCAGATGGAGAAACATCCACTCCACATGACCGTCAGAGCAGGATCCCTGGGCTTGTCCCTCTTTCCCATTTTGAAGGAGGGATGCCCCACTTAGGCAGGGTGATTTGAGGGCAGCAGAAAGGCCATTCCTACCTGCAGGATCCAGGCTTGAGGCAGCACTTACAAATGACAGCTTAGACACGTTAACCACTCTCCAGACAGCTTTTTTACATGTGAACACACTTGTTTAGGCTTGTAAGACAACATAAGGTTTTTATGACGAAATCCTAATGAGACAGCACAAATGCATGGTTTTCTTTAATTAGCTTCCATCAGGCTCCATTACACTTAGGCACAGACCAGCTACGCCACGTGGGCTGGAATTGAGTTGATTCCCTTCCAGAGGTGACATTGCTGTCCTGCTTGGGGTGTGTCCGGTGGCAAAAGCCACAATGCCTTAGACAGAGAGGCGAGATGAGAGGGAGGGATTGGTGTCAGCAGCTGTGGGCAGGTTGGGGAGTCCATCCCTAGGTCTGGCAAATGGGGGTCAGGATTTTCTCCGGGTGCTCTGACAGAGCTTCACCAAAGGGTGCAATGACTCTGCACCAGCACCTTGTGACTGGAGCAATGAGCACACAGACCCAGCCCAAGCTGCCCACAAAGGCACCACAGCTCCCTTTTAAAAATGGTCCCTTATTTTGCACAGTCTGCAGCAAAATACTCCAAATCAGAAGCAGGACGTAAAAGGCTCCATCAAGTGGAGGAAACTGTGGTGGCCCCAACACTGTTTGCTTGGAGGGGCAGCAGCAGCCAGAAGTGTGGCCACCAAATCAGGCTCTGACCACTGGCTTCTGAAAAGAGAAATGGGTTCCAACAATAAGAAATAATCTTGTCTAGCAATTGTCTTTTAGTTCTCTTTTTATACTGTTTCTCCCCTTCTTTAAAGCCCCATATCAGAACCCTCTGCATATTTCCTCCTTTATTTAATAAAGCTTCCTTGCATGGGCAGGATACACAAAATATAATGACAGCACAGCACTGTAGAAAGGGGTTGGTTATTTTTCTTCCCTTAAGCAACTATAGGTTGCAAAGCATCCTGAGCAGCTATTAATTGGTGACACTAAGGAAGATGGATGGATTGCGCTTTTTTTTGAACGATTCACTTGCTTTTGTAATGACTGCTGAAACATCTTCATGCTGAAACACTCTGCAGGAGCTATCGAGGATGAAAAAGCACCAGATGAAAAGCACTGAAGGATTTTGCCTGCAAGATGCTGACCACACTCCCGAGGAGTACAAGTGGCACCAGAGGAGATGACACGCCAGTATTTGATGGTTCACTGTGTAACATAATTTATATGCTTGAAGAATTCTACATACAGAGAGTATAAATGTACAGTATAGCAGTAAGGAAACAAGGGAGTATTAATGGCATTGTAAAAATCCCCAGTAAGAGAATATATAGCTGCTCTGGCTCGTTCTGTTCCCCATGCCCAGACTGGAGCAGGTGAAGGGATGAGCTGCAAGGATGATTCAGATTGTGGAAAGTCTGTTATACGAAAGGAATCTAAAAAAAGGATGGCTTGTTTTATCTCATGCAGTGAATGCTGAGAGAGGACTCCCTATAAATACATCACGGATGAGCACACAGAAGGGAGAAGCACTATTTAAGCAGAAGCACAATTTTGGCAGAAAAGAAAGATGTGAATAAACCGGATAAGGGTATATTAAGGCTGGCAATAGGAAGATTTCTACATTTCCAAGGACCTTCTGCAGGATTCCTCTTCCTGCACCATTACAGTAGTAGAAATGGTGGCAAAAAAATGAACTTTGTAATGGAGCTGGGTCACTTTATCATGCAGCTTCTTCCAGAGGGCTGCCTATGACAGAAGGGAAATGAATTGACCTTAAAGGTCCTCTCCAGTACCAGGATGCTTGCAGGACTGTAAGACTCGTATTCACCAGCATTAAATCATCATCTGGAATTTATCTATGGGCTGCCCAGCTCACAGGCTCACACATCTTATTCCCACAATTACAACCCACATGGAGGGAAGAAGAGACTCAGTTCCTGTTAGTATTTAGAGCCCTAAAGCAGATGGGATATTACAGTGTCACCAGTGAACACCACTTGCATCTTACCTCATGCAGTAGAGAAAAGTAAAAAGAACAACTTGCTCTAGCCTCACACAGTGCAGAAAATACTCTCTCACCAGCTGTTTAGCAGAAATAAACAGAAATGACTGTATTTTGTGTTTCCCTCCACAGGCTAACCAGGAAAAGTCTTCACCCAGTTTTTCTAGACATGAAACAAAGTCTTCTGAGCTGAGCTCTGGTCACGGAATCTTCCTTTTCATGCCACATTTGTTTCAGAGGTTATTAATACTGCTGCCGAACTACCCTATCTAATTGATTATAACACAGAGATTTTAACATCAGCTTGCATTAATTTATGAAAGCCACCTTGACAGTGGCTGATATTTCTCAGGCTTTATGGTGTATTTTCATACAGTGTCTGCTTCATTCTCAGCACTGCTGTTGATGTGTACCTGTCCCTGTTTGTTTTAAACCATGAGCTCACCACTGGCTACTTCTAATACGCTCTTTTTACTTGGTGGCACCAATAAAGACGTAACTTTCCATCTACATCTTCTCTTTATTGCTCAATATTGCTTTTGTTGAATAGAAGTGAGTTTCTTCTGCCTCAGCCAGCCTGTGGGGCTTTCTCTTCTCCGTCAGTGTTTCCTAAATATTAAAAGCTAAATCTTTTGTGGCCATGTCAATCATTTAGCAGTGCACTGATTTTGCTAGAGACAAGTAATATTCTTTGCGGAAAGGCAGACATGTACTGCCCAACATCACAGCTTTGCTCTGTAGTTAAAAATGAATTAATTTCCTGGGTATGGGCAAATTGGCCAACACAGCCACCAGGCAAGGTTTGAAACCCATCTGCAAAAGCATAGACATCAATTCACAATTAGATATATCCAATCAACTGTGAGATTTGTTTTCTGGTCTTCAGGCAAGGTTTCGATGAGATTTGGGCAGTGCAAGTAGAAAGGAAGAGCAGGAGGACATTTTGGCTTCTGCTATAATTAAGGGCTTTTCATCACTGCAAACTTGATTAAGTTTCTCTCGTGATTAATTCCCAAGTGCTAAAAGACACAAAACTGTGTAGATCTTTGGCAGCAAGAGAAGCTTGCCAGTTACAAGAACCCCGTGAGGTTTAACATCTGGAATACATGAGCAGTAAATAAATAAAACAAATATAAATAAATTGGAGCACTGATGTTCCCGTGGATCTTTGAGAAGTTTGGGATGGACTGTGACAAATTAATGGCCTGTAGTTTAGTCTTATTCAAAGAAAACATTCCTTTGGGGTAAGATTTGATAAATAAAGCTAACTGTATACAAAATATCTAGCTATAAGTCATGTCGGAAAGAAAAGGAGAATGGAAAAAGTTTAATAGACTGTAACTGGGGGAAGAAACCAATGTTTCCATATGATTTACTTCTACAAACAAGATGATTCAGATTTAACAAAGGATATTGAAAATTTTCTTGCCTAAAATAGCAAAGAAAGCCAAGTCCTAATTAGTGCTAAATCTGTAACACTCGGGAGAGCGTGTTACCCCTTTTATTAATTTGCTAATAGCTGAGTTCAAGGGACTTCCCGTTCCCACTGTGGTCCCATTAACATTTCAAACCACTAATTGCTGCCTCCCCTGGCTGCAGGTTCCTGGATTCCCAGCTCTTCTCTGGAAGGAAAATATGTTTGGCTACTAAAACACAACCAGAGGAGGAAACAACAACAACAGAAAATTTGCTTTAGATTAATAATTTTTTAAAAAATCGTTAATCTGACTTCTGAGGGAAGCCCCAGAGGATTGGGATTGCTGCCCTGCCACTGCAGCCAGCACCCTGGTGCTGAGGAGAAGCCTGGTTTTCTGGGATACTTGATCCATACCAATAAACTGGCTCTTTCCCAGCCCTTGGCACACTGGCACCAAAAGCCACCATCAATATTTTGCACACCTGGAGGTTGCTCACTTTGGGAATCTTTGAGAGATTTTTAGCAAAGCTTTTAATGCAGGTCAGCTTCGAGTTGTTACTCGAAACATTAGCCTATCCAGGAAAGTTCTTACGTAACAGAGGTGCTTGCATTCATTGCTTTTGATGTCTTCAGCTTGTATTTGCTGATTTATGTGCCCGCAGGGATTCCCTGTGGGATTCTCTGGGGAGAAGAGCAATGGCACCCTGGTGGACTCGCCAGATGCCCACCCAGCTGCTCTCACCCCCCCTCCTCAGCGATGGGGGAGAAAATAAGATTTAGAAGCTCGTGCGTTGAGATGAAGACAGGGAGATTACACACTATTAGGGGAATTTGAAGTTAAAACAGTGACGAGTAAAGTAAAAGGCAAAGCTCAGACTGGCCATTGCCTGGGACTGGATTAGCAGTGGGGATTTTTGTGGTGAGGGAGAGGATGGAACTGTGCTGAGGGTGGATATTGCCCACCCTGGTGGGGTTGTGGTGGTGCTGCCTCCCTTGTGGTGGGAGGAGGTTTTTGTGGGGCTGATCTCATCAGTGGAGCTGTGAAGGGTGTGTGGCGAGTGAATATTTTAATGACCATTATGAAATTAGCATTTTGCTGAGGCAAGGGATGGAATTTATTTGCTGCAGGTGCCCAGGCACTGCCAGGGGGGCTGAGAGATCCTCTGGGGTGAGGCTGGGGCTGGTCCAGGATGGACATGGTGAGTTCCACCCCAGCCCTTCTGCAAGGCAGGGCTGAGCCTGTCATTCACTGCCTCTGGAAAAATGCCTCTGGACAAAACACCTTCTGGCAGTGACAGCTGAGGTAAAAAGTGTGAGAAACAGCCCTGTAAGCACTGTGGTTGAAGGAAGAGTAGGAGGGGATTCGATTGGGACTTCTCCAGAGACCTCTTCCCACTTGTCCCCAGTGCAGCACAGGACACTGGAGCTGGGAAGTGCTGTGAGAGCCAGCACTGCCCCCATCCCTGCCAAATGATGGAGCGGGGCTGAATCCTCCCCCTCGCCTCATCCCTCACTCTGCTGCTGCCCAGGTGTGGGGGATTTAAGGCTTTTCCTTCCCTGGGGCAGGAAAAAGGCTGGCACAGGCTCGACTGGGTAGGGGGCCTTACACTGACAACAGGGCAGGGGGACAAAACAGGAAACAAAAGAGCATTATTTTTGCACAAAATTGATCTGTCAAGAAAAAAGGAAATCAGAAATCTAACAGATCTTGATCCCAAGGATTGCCAAAGCAAGGAGACTGAGTAATGGAGGAAAGGCACTATTATGACTTTTATACGAATCAGGCTGGGGACATATTACTGACGGGAAAGCCTCATGGCTGCAGCATTAAACCCATTCTGAGAGGATTCTGTCAGACAAAGGGCAGCAATGGCAGCTTATGCTAAGCTCTGCACTACTTCCACAGTTTTGACATTTTGGAAATACGAGCCTTTATTGCTTGCATGAAAGTGAGAATTTTTTGCTGCAGATTTGTTCCCTTTCCCTTCTGGAGGACAAGAGGGAAATGCGTAGTGTGCCCTTTGATCTCACTCCTATTTACCCGAGTTTTACAATAAAAACCCCAAGCACGTGTTTCCTCTCAACAAGCCCTAGCTGTGCTGTGGCTGCTGTGGGTGGCACAGGGTTAATGCCCATCAGCTCTGATGCCTCACACCTCGGAGGCAGAGGCCCAGCTGGCTGAAAGAGAGAGCAGGGAGCACCTGGGGCTTTGTATTTTGGGGTGGGGTGGGCTAGCACCTGCTTCTTGAGGTGGAGTTAAGAGTGGAGGTGTTTAGTTCCTTGGTGGAAACATCAACAGACCTTGGCTCTTCTGAGGCTGAAGCTGGATTTTATGTTTTTGGGAGGTAAAGTGTTTGTATTGTCTGGCTTTGGTTCTGTCCTATATTTCTCATGGCTGGAGATGGACAAAAGCTACTGCTGCTTTTTTATTTCCAAGTGTCCTTGAAAAGCCCTTTTACTAAAGACAGTGGACTTTTGCTGCATTACTAAGCAACGTGTGAAAGAGCACATAGTCAGGGTTTTCCTGGCAATGCAGTTATTCTTTTTTTCTTTTCCTGTAAGGTTAGGTGATATATCAGAACCGGTTTGCAAGCCAAACATGTGAATGCTTTGGGAAAGAGCTTAGGGGGGTGAATGCAAAATAGTGGCCTTCACCTTGTCTTTTAGTAAATGCTCAGATAACTGCCTGATTGAGGCCAAAAACTATTAGCTTGGGCTAAATCACTTTACAGGATTAGGAGCTGCTGTTTAGAACAGAAGCAAGGGCAGTTGGGTGCCATATGGGGCCAACTCTACCTGGGTGTAACATCTCCAGCTCCGTTGTTTGAGTGAAGGAGCTTCACAAGTGCCTGTGGGCTGTGCATGCGTTTTAGGAGGTGCTTAAACATGAGCCTGCTTTTTTTTTTTTTTTTGTAGTTTATTCTTGACCTAAGCATTTGGCTCTTGTGGAGAGGAAAATAGAGTGTGTGGAAAAATGAGTCAGCCAGCTTCCTGTGGGAGGGACTGCCGGAGGCACGATGCTTTGAATGCTGCAATAAATTAGCACTGGAGATAATTCAGAGGACAAAGTGTGCCTGGAGGACACGCCATGCTAAGCAGTGCACGAAGTGGCTCTTGCTCTCGGTGTGCAAACCCTGCTTTGCAGAAGAAGAGTGGGAGATGAGACAGCTCTGCGCAGTGTCTGCTGTGGGGCTCTGCACGGAGAGCTGAACATGAGAGGGTTGGTAGCAGTTTGGCTCCCGGATGGTGAGGAGGAACAGGGTAAAACATGTAACACCAGCAGGCTTTTCTAGTTCTGCGGGGATGCTGCACCTCACCTGCAGTGAGGCATTTGTTACCTATTTGCACACGGAAGCAGAAAGGCTGCAATAATCGAGTCTGGTGGAGCTGAGAGGAACCACCACGTTAATTCACCGCAGCACAGCCTGGCCCTTCTTGCAAGGGGATCTGGGACCTTCAGGTTAAAAAGTCTGTCATTCCCTCATGTTAGACCACAGTGCCCAAAGTTTTGTACTGGACTGGCAGAGGGAATGGTACCGCTTGAAAGCTGGATGGTTCATGTTTTGCATCACTAAGTTCTGTGGTCTGCTCTCCTAGATAACTTCTAATGCATTTCTAATGCTTAACTTCCACTTATAAGGTTTTTTGGTTTTTTTTTTCCCCTGAAAAAGGCATATTTTATCTTGATAGACCGTTTTGGCCATTGCCTTTGATGTGGGTTTTTAATCCAGATTTGCTTGAGCTCAGTCTGACTTTTCTACACGAGCTAAAGGCTGAAAAATATTCCTTTCAGTAAGTTTCTAGTGAGCCAAAAGTGGGGGTCAGATGAGAGGATAATGAAATACAAAATGCCTGACTAGTTTGGAAATAACTGAACTGGAAACATGAGGACTGGTCATTAAAACCTTTCAAAAAATTAAGAAGGTTACAATGGTGGAGACAAAGGAATGTAACATTCCCTCCTGCTCTGAGGG
The DNA here is from genome assembly GCA_013400735.1 of Pomatostomus ruficeps. NCBI lineage: Eukaryota > Metazoa > Chordata > Aves > Passeriformes > Timaliidae > Pomatostomus > Pomatostomus ruficeps. The sequence goes on along the minus strand of VYZT01037821.1, from coordinate 39,100 downwards.
GCTTTGCTGTCTTTCCATGGTAGCCTGAAGTCAGGACAGCCAATCCCCATCTCGAATTTATTATTTTATGAAATTGTTTTAGTCTAAGACTTTAAACCTGGAGGTGTTCAAACTCAAATGGTTGTGCCAGGAAGAAAAAGACTATAATTGAACTTCTTGCAGTCTCTTGCTCTGGCTTTAAGCGCTCTCTCCCCTTTATTTCAAGGCAAACTAACTGAGTTCTGTTGGGAATATCTAATATGTGATGGCAGATTAGCAGCTCTGTCAGCTCTTGGATCTTTACACCTGCACCCTGTTAAGCTCACAATATACTGGTTTAGGATTTATTAGGAGTAAGGTACAAGCCAAAAGTTTTCCAGTATGTGTAGACCTGATGCTCAAACCTGCAGTTACAAACATGTCTGAGTGCATGAAAATAGGGGTGTCCATTCCCATATATGTGAAATGAGTGCCAAAAAAGATGGGACAAAATTCAAGGAGTTGGTTTAAAATATATTAAATTCCCCCAGGAAGCCTTCAGACAGGAAGAGAGAACATTTTCTCAATTGTCTATTTAAACTTTATGGTAGATTGGTCTGGAGATGTTTTATTAGCTTTTAAATCCCTGCAATGTTTCATTCCAAGTAACTTCTATCAGGCTGTTTCTTAAACACAGTGCTTATGTGTGCTCATTTCCTTGAAAACTTGATAAATTTATTTCAAAAGTCAGAGGAAGAAGAGCTAAGAAGTGCTTTTTTGGAGCTTGGCTTGACTAAGGCAAGATGTGGAAATGTTTTGTGCAGAAGGCTGATTTCTCACAGCCAATACAGTCGAACTTCTGGCTGCTTTCTGTGGAAAAGTAAGGAAACCCAAACCCTGTAGCGAATATTGGCCAGGATGAAAGCTACAGGTTCAAACTGTTCCATTAAAGCTTCCTCTTCACTAAATGTTTTAACCACTGATAGGTTCAACAGGGTCATAAATGGAAGGTGAATGCCATAAAAACGAGCAGTCCAGCACAAAGTTTTGAAAAAAACCCAAACCATGAAACTCATACAGCAACATGTCACGTTCCAACGCTTAAATAAAAAGGTACAAATCTACCTTCTTAAAGGATTGTTCTGGAGCTGTTAAGTAATATTTCACTTGAAGATCTTTCTTGGTCAGCTAGTATTTGACCTGTCCTTCTCAACACAAAAGAACTGTGCTGAATACCTGCAGACAAAAAGCTTCTAGAGAGATATCATTTAACTTAGCAGCGCTTCTTCCTGTACTTTGGCAGCCTCCAGCTATATCTGAATTGTTCTCCCTCTTGGCAGCATGAAAAGATCTGTTTAGAGCATAAGGTCTTTGGAGCAGACTTTGAGCACAAGGCAGACCTTGCTCTTGGTGATTGCTGACAAAAGATAATTACAATGTGTTAGTAATAACGTCTGAGAGCTTTGATCTGCTGAAGCCGAATCTATACTTTGCGCATTAACAGGGTAATAAGTGCAGGAACGCTGTCTCCTTTCAGCCCAGCTTTGCTCTGTTTCCACCAGGTTGAGCCTGTGGATGCAGGTGCAGCAGATGCTGGAACGCAGGATGTTTCCCTTCTGTGCACAGATGTAAACACTGAAGGGATTAGGCCTTTAATTCCCAGATCCTCGGGCCAGGGCTTGGCCTTCAGAGCCACCACCTTCCTCCACAGCTCTACGTAGGGGCAAATGTGCAACAGGAATTTCTAGTGTGAGCCAGAGCTTAAACTCACAGCAGGTGTATTCAAAGCTGAAGATAAATTTTCCAAACAACACCCGCAACCCAGCTTTTGGGAAGCTTCTGAGTACCAGAAGCTTATGCACGTGCCAGCCTGGCAGGTGAGGTGCTCCTCTGGAGAGACTGTGGCCAGTGTCTGGATGAGGGGAGGGTCCGGAAATATGGGTCTCTCTTTGCAGCTTTGTCCTCCTACAATCTTGCTTTTAAAAAGCTCTTGCATGACTTTTATTTAAATAACAGCTTTTGGCAAACTCACTGGCATTTTGATACTTTAAGTCCTACAAAAAACTGTGCTTGGAAATAAAAAATAAAGCCAGTAGATGTGGGGAGGAAACGTAGCAGAAAAACGAGGTGGGTGCAGCACATGCCGTGGGATGGCATATAAAATATACTATACTCTGCCAAATCACACACATGCAGGGCAATCATTACCAGGGATTGGAAAGAGCCCCTCTCTGCTTCAGGCTTTAGTGTATCTGAGTATCACTAAAGTATGGGTGGTCCTCTATGGAAAAAGACACCTCAGTCACAACCCCTTCATGTATTCAGCTATTTTTCTGACAGAAAAGAGCTGCAGTGTTATCGGAGGAAGAAAAACCTGCTGTAGCAACATCCCAGCAGCTGTTTTGGAGTAACTGGGAGAGTCCACTGAAAGCGTTACAAAAACTGTGCTCGGCTGTGGGCAGCCAGTTTGGCACAAACATGTTAGACTTGGACCTGCACCTGGAGCCAAGGTTTTGCGAATCCAGGTCAGGTGTCATTCAACTGAAAGCCCTTTCCCCCACTGTCTAAGATGCTGCTTAGAGGGATAAGAGTCACTCAAGCTGTGTTTTTTTGGCATGCAGGCTGTTGCCTTCTGACAGCTGACTCCATGCAGACACAGCCAGCTCTCGGCAAGCCTGGGCTGAGCTGGGGCAGGTGCCAGGCAGGTCTGGGACCGACCCACAGCCCTGGTGTAGGGCTGCCTGCAAACCAGCACCTGTAAGCACTGCACAAGGCCTTAGACTGGGAAATGCTGCACAAACAGAATTAGCCGCCTGTTCTGTGTCTGATGCTGAGGAAAGATCTCTTTTCTCTGGCAGCTGAAGGTTTCATGGCCGAGGCTTTGGCTGGTAAGACGCATGCGTCTCTCCTTCACCAAAGTTCCCCATTTCACCCTCAGTGATTTGTCTTGGAGGGGCAGAGTTTAACACCTCCAGCTGCTCTTTAGGGAAAAGAGTGTTGCTTTTGGCTCTGGTGCTTTTAAGCAGAAGTCAGTACCCATGACATGTACCCTGTGCATGCGCCTTTTGGTGTAAAGCACAACAAAAAAACCACAACAAAAGCGGTGTGGCAGTGGCTGCTCTTCAGCTTCAAAGACTCCCTGACAAGCTGCTGTTGGGAATGTGCTTCGTTTTCAAAGCCCTGTTTGAGCGCGCTCATACTTTACCTGTGGCAACCTTCGTTGCTTTCCAGGTATGGTCTTTCATCACTTTATCTACAGCAGAGGGGACTGCCTTGCCTGAGTGTGTGTGATGCTTCTCCTGCTCTTGATCATGGGCTGATCTACTCCATTTCTTCTGCTATTACAGAAGGATTTTAAACTGGGATCTTCCCTAGCTTTGCTGCACATAAATGATTAACTTCCTCTTGCTGCCTGAAATCAAGAGTAATGTGACCAGCGACAGAGGAAACTGTGGTATTCACCTCTCAGCAGTTTTTATTACTCCTGCTGCTGTAGCTGAACTCCTCTATGTGCACAAGCCAGTGGTAGCAATACTAAATCTCCCGAGCGCCTGCTGTGTGCTGGAGTGTCTAAAATGGTGCTGCTTAGAGCCTCTGCCAGTACGCAGACATGTGAGTGAGTTAGGAGGACTTTTATCCTATCTGTGCTAAAAATCACCTGCCTTAAGCCACTGATCCCTTTTTCCCCTCCTTGCAAGTCTTGCATGCCGTGAGGTGTGTGCTGGAGCTGGCAGATGGCTGGGGAGCAAACAGGTCCACACAAGCATGCAAAAAAATCAGGTTGCATCACTGCTAACCAGTTTGTGCCAGGACCTGGGTTTTCCTCTGCCTGTCACTTCCCTGCCTACACTGGCTTCCCCATCACCCCTTGGCTTGGCTGTTTTGTGACCTACCTCCTGGAACAATGTTTTTTCCCCTCCTCTCTCAGCTCTCTCTATTTGATTAGTGCAAGAGATACCAGCCATGGCACATTGCTGAATTCATTTTTAGACACAATGCCATGCCAGAGATTTGTTCGCTTAATTACAGAAATACTATTATTTCTGCTGTAGTGTGTCTGGATTTGGTTTTGTTCCTGAGGCTGGTGCTGATTTCAGCCTCCTTTCCTTGGCTCTGCTTGAAGATATTTTTTGTTGTACTGTTGAATTAGAGCAGATATCCCCAATCTGGAACATTATGAGGAAGGAACAAGTAGTTCAACCATGTCACTAGTGCAGCACAGGTAGGCTTTTATCCCTTATACCTTCCACTCTAAACACTTGCACATAATGCAGGGCTGCTCAGCTCCATGCACCGGCACTCTCTGCATCTCCTATGTGGGGACAGGTCCCACGTCAGTGCCACACATGGCAAAAGCTGATTTTGGGTGCCACATGAGACAACCAACTTCATCCTCAGCAGACTCAGATATCAAATGGAGTAGAGACAAGCTTCATGCAAGTGGAGTATGTGTTGAAGCTCCTTGACTTGATGCTTTGGTCGTGTGTGCCTGAGCAGTGGGGCATGAGATTGCAACCCAGAGCTGCTTGCTTAGAGGCAGAAAGTCTCAGTGCACCCCATGTCAGGCAGTGTGTGCACACCAAGTGATGATCTGAACCCTGAGCAGTTTTCAGAAATTAATAGGCTGAAGTGTAGCATAAGTTTGTTAAGCCCTTGCAGGGATTTGGAATATCCCAGTGTGATCCCCACTGACAACAAGGGAAGAAGAAGATAAAGATATTAGAGCCAAGTTTTCAGCACAAGCTGTCTCTCAAGTACTGATTCAAAATATAGCTTTATGTGTCAAGCTGTGAAACACCAAGTACATCCATGTCTGAAACTTATTTATTTGGAGGACAAGACAAATACTACCACTTAAAAAGCTCTCTATTGGTTTTCATCCTTCCTCAGGTTTGCTGAAAGGATTTAATATTGTTTATGGCAACAATTAAACATTGCCAGGAAAGGAGAGTGTTTTGGCCAGGTCCCTTCACAGAGTCGGAATTTACACGAGGGTTATAAGGCTCATTGGGGCTAATCCCTGCTAGCATTATACATCATCTGACAGTTGCCAAGGAGACAAGGATAATCTGAGTGAAACAAGATATGTGAGAAGGGTATTTATGGACATTTGCCTAACGATGCTGGTGGAATGCACCAAGAAGTGATTATTTGAGTGCCTTTGAAGTACTACCTCTTCTGTGATGAATATGGAGGACTGGTACACATGCAAAAAATGTCCCTGTGAAATTAAAGTAATAGCAGCTCAGCCTTGATTTTATCATTTTATCCTTCAGGGGCTCACCCAGTGCTGTGGGGAGGGGCAGGCACAGCTTTTGCAGTGCTGTGAGTTCCCTGCCCAGCCACCTGCACTCTGTGGCACCAGCAGAGCATACAGAAGGATAAACAGTGTAAAGAAGCCATTTCAGTCTGGTGCTGACTGAGGTTTAATGAAAACTGTCCACTCCACGGGCTTGAAATACTCGCAGGTGCCTCCTGCAAAGGTGTGAGGGGAAGGAAGAGTGGAGGGGGTGGTGTACACGTGCGTACAGGCATGGAGGTGTGTGTGCTTTGTCAATGGCTGTACAGCCAGCCGGCTCATTCTTCCATCCCTGTCCCCAGGGTGAGCCCAGCTGCACCAGACACCTGGCTCTGGGTGCTTGTGTCACGTTCACTGAGCTGTGGGCAGGGTTAGCACCATGGCCTACTTGGTATGTGGGTCTGGACAGGCATCCTGGTCAATTATGCCTCTTACAGCTCTGCTTCAGGAGATTAAAAGAAGCCAGAGTTAATATCTTCATTTGAACAAGTTCATGCTTGGAAAGGCTTCTGCACTGTTGGTTTCACACAGCAAAATATCTTCTTGGCAGGATGTTCCCTGGCCATGAAAAGGGTCAGAGATTGTTGGAGAAGGCCCCTGTCTGGGACCAGGAGCACTGAAGTTGTGTGGTCTGGAGCTGTCCCCGGGCAAATCTTCCCTTCCTGTGCTGAGGTGAGGCAGTGACCTGCACCAAGGGAGAAAAGCTGCCTGTCTCCTTCCCTGTCCCCCAGTGTGACCTTCTTAGTCTGATACTGTCTCTTGATGGAGGATTAAGAAGGATGGGAAGACAGAAGGAATTTCCCAAGTTTGGAATGCCTGATGCAAATAACTCCTCTGAAAGGAGGGAGATGCTGAGAGCCAGCCTGCAGCTGATGGGCTGTGTCTCGTGATGCCAGAGTTAATCTGGGTAAGCAGAGATTAACTGAGCTGCTGGATGGGATAATGCCTGGACTGGTTTATTGCAGCTTCTGCTGATAAAGCAGCCCAAGACTAGGAGACCCCTCCTTGTCTGCAGGGTGAGGGCCTGAGCCCATGGCAGCAGCGCCTCAGGCACAGGAAGGCACCAGAAAGAGGTGGCATTAATGAAATCACCAATTTCATAAGCGTTTGCCTGGAGCTCTTAAAGCTTTAAATATTTATTAGTTAGACTTCACTAAGAGTCTGGTCCCTCGTGCTAAGGTGGAGAGGGAAATAAGGGCTAAACAGCACAACATTTAGGGAGAATTTGTGCACAAAGTGAAGTACAACATCCAGTAAAGCCTAGGGAAATAAATCTCTCTGGAATAGAGGCAAACCTACAGGAATAACTTGAGTTGGCAAATCCCAGTGCAACTTCATAGCCGATCAATAGATGTTATTTAGACAAATACCACACTTACATTCTGCAAACAATCTCTTTTGAACCAACGTGGTCATTCCAAGCTTTCTCATTTGGCTGCTTCTAAACATAAATCTGTTGAAAAGTATGACTCCCACAAAATCTGAGTCCATTCAAGCATTTTGAATAATGGCCTGTTTACATTTGTTTCCATCCTTTCATTACTTTATGTCTATGTAGAGTGAAAATGCATGTCAGTTCCAAAGCCTTTGAGATCACTTATTCCTTGTGAATATTCCCTCAGGCTTTTCTGCCTCATTCTTTAGGATTCATATACAGCAAGAAGACTTGACCTGATGTTAGTCAAACTCTTGCCTGAATAAAAGGGAAACCTCAGAAGATCTCTTTCAGACTTAACTTTGCCTAGTTCTTCTTGTATGAGTGCAAAAATTGGCCAGCCCTGCCTGACTGGTGGCTACTTGGCCACTTCCCAAAAGTTTCCTTTGGTGTAGAATCTCTGGGCCATCTCCTCCACTCAGCCAAACTTACAGCTAAGATTTCCTTTTTTTTTTTTAGTATCAGTCTAATTCTTATCCTGCAATTTATACACATTGCCCTTTATGTAAGGGACATGGAGAATAAAGCTGATACTCTGTCAAGGAGTAACATCTGACCACAAGCTTTACCCTGTCACGCTGTCAGTGTGGGGCACAGACCACTAAATTCCTATTCCACACCTTAAAAACCAACAAAAAGCCCCACTCCAGTTCATCCCCGTTCTGTAAGACCAAGAGAAGAGCTCAAACTCTTGTGTACTTTGCCTGAGTGGAGATTTTTTGTTCACTAGGGTCTTGTTTATTGGTTTACACTGACAATCACTGCCTAGCCTGTCAGTGCCTCAGTTTCCTGGTGTTCCAATAACGTCTATGCCAATCACTTGCTAACCAAGTCCAGAAACATTGGAGAACTCTTTAGGTACTTCTCCAAAAAGTGCTCTTCTCTTAAAATTTGCGGGTGTTTTTGTTCTGAAAAGCTTCCCCTGCAAAAGCAATTGGGACTATGGATCTCATCTGTAAGTACAGACCCTTCCCTCCAGGGTGATTTATCACTCACACCAGGACCATTAGAGAAGGTTGCACCACTCTAATGGTCCTGGTGTGAGTGATAAATCTGCTGGTCTATACCTGACTTGTAGAAGACTTCTGTTTTCCTGAGTCTGAACTTGTAGACAGCCAAATACAATGGGGCTTTGTTCAACAAGTAACCAGGAACAGCTCAGGCTAAACAGCTGCCAAATGGAACAGCTTTCTAAGAGCACCCCTGTCACTACATAACTGTGCCAAGTCTGGAAGTGGATTCAGGAACAGACTTTCAAGCATGTAGAGAACAAAGCAATCACAAGGTTAAATTTTGTTATCTTGGTGCACTGAAGTGGGAGGCCAAGGTAACCCCAAAGGAAATGAGGGATTCCATATAACGGGCAAATCCAATGAGCTGGATGCTTTAGTTACCCAAACATCCCCAGATCTTGTACCTGTTCTGTGAAAGCTCTACGTCTCTAACACATCTGCATTACTGAGCTAATGTTGGTAGAGTCATAACCCAGCTGAAACTATCCAAGCAGCTCTTCCTTTTAAAAATGTTCTTTCCATGCTTCAACATTAGAACCTTCCAGGGAAGAACAGTTAGGAGAGAGCAAGAACAGTTAATGGAATTGTTCCCAACACTTCTGACCTCAGCAGTCCCCCCTCAAACACTGACAGGGATCTCATCCATGATGGAAATCTGTTGCAGATCTTTGCATCTACAGAACTGAGCCTCTACAGGATACCTACTGAGATTGTTAGGCCAGCCTGTGTCTCCTCCAAATCAAATGCTCTCTTGGGCAGCTTATGAGCAGCCTTTTACTCCAGTTGCTCTGACATGCAGGTCCCTTGACTTATGTCCTTGTCTGTCAGTCGTTTCCTGTTGCACCCTTGCCTCTGGGTGCAGTTGTGTCCCTCTCTGAGGTGGCATTTCCCATCCCTGCCGTGGTGCTGCCAAGCACGAGCCAGCTCTGTATTGCATTGTGGCCACCAGAAGCCAACAGGAGTGTCCTGCTGATCCTCTATCTGTGCTCAGAATTAACTGGGTTTTGCTAAATGCCATTCTAAACAAAATGTTGGTTAAGCTCTAGGCTGTTTTGCAAGAGGCCTCTGATTTCATGGGTAATCAGAGCACCCAGTACAGCTGGCAAAACCCCCCCAGTGTAGAAAAGACTTCCCTCTTGAGCTATTGTCTACTAAATTGCATTTAGAAAATGCAAGCCTGCTTGAAAAAAGAAGGAATTTAAAGACTTTCATTATAAGGTGTGTGAACTTTATAACCCAGAATGGGTCTTTAAAGATCAAATGTTTTTAATTAGTTTTGTCTTATGTAGATATTTGCACAGCCTTCAATCATGTTTGTCTCTGGTTCTAGCTAGTAATGCAGTGGCTGGATACAAACACCTTCTGTGTCCTACTTTCTAGAATCTCCTGGAGGAAGTGTTTACAGCAAGTGTGAATAAGCAGAAATATTTTGAAAAAATTTCTTCTGCCCATGTGTTCCTTCCTCTGAGCTACTGCATAATAAAACAATTCCAATAAACAACCTGGACCTAAACAGATTAGCCACTCAAAATTTTTAGTGCCGTGCAAGAAGGGAGGAAAGGACTCATTCGGAATTTTATCTCCTTACTCCAAGACAAGCTCAGCTTCAGTTTTATGTTGGGTTCTGGCTTTCAGATGTTCACAGCTTAGTGGTGCTGCTGATGTGTCAAGACAGAAGCCTTGCATGAACTTTTGAAATGTTTTCTAGGACCACTTGCTGGAGGAGAAAGCTGGGCTGTGAGCTGGGAAGTGGAGGGAAGAACAGTGTATGGCTCACTACCAGAGGCTTTACACCTACCTCTAGAGTAGTGCTGTGCACACTCATTCCTGCAGATGTGCTGCCCGGGTGGTGGTGACACAGCGACTGTGGCTCTGTGGTGTCTCCCGGGGCAGCCTCTGCTGCTCCACCCGGGCACTGGGAGCCTCTGCGGGTGTGAGATGAGCCGTGCCCAGCCTGGAGGCGCAGGGGCTCGGGCAATCATTTCTCTGGTGCCATGGCCCGAGCTGGACTCCCGGGAGAGGCTCTGTGCCAAGCCCTGGCGGGGTCACCCTGCGTGGGCTCACTGACCTGCTCGCAAGGGGCTCTTTTCACCCAGGATATAAAATATTTACGTGTCCCCCCGCAGGCTCGGGAGCTCATCGTGGATGGTACAGAGCACAGGCTGCCTTAGGCTGGGACAGCTCCAGCGCGGTTTTGGGGGGGAAATCGCCGTGAGCAGAGGAGGAAAGGTGGGGAGGGGCCCGCGGGGGATGCAGAGGGACGCGGGAACACGACCTGGCAGCGAGCCGAGCCCACGGGGGTGGCAGCCGGGCCGCGGCCATCGCCCGCCCGCCCGCCTCGGACGTCACAAGTGCGTCTCCCTGCGTGTCCCTGACTGTCGTGGCATTGCCAGCAGAGAAATCACACCCGGTTGCCACAGCAACGTCACCAGCTGGGCCGTGCCGTGCTGTCATCCCGCAACCAGCGAGGGGTCCCCGGGGATGGAGGGGATGCTCCGCTGCCCCAGGGGAGGATGAGGGTCCCACGCAGACCCTGGCACCCAGGGGTGCCATCCTTTTGCCCAGGAGCAGCGATTTGTGCAGTTCCACTGCCTTAACAGTAAAAATTCCTTTTTTTACCTTAATAGTAGTTTAATCCTTTACCTAGGGAGGGCTTTGCTATTCATTAGCTCCTGTTTTATTCCATGCACAGCTCTCATAGAAGCATGAAATGTTAAGGGATTGGAATGGACCTTACAGATCAGCTAGTCCCAGCTCCCCCTGCCACACGCAGGGAATCCTCTCACTAGACCAGGCTGCTCCAAGCCCCATCCAACCTGGTTGGGAGCTGGGACAGCCACAACCTCCGGGGCAACCTGCTCCAGTGTCTCAGCACCCTCACAGGAGAGAATTTCTTTCTAATATGTAACCTAAATTTCCCTTCTTTTAATTTGTCCCCATTCCCCCTTGTCCTACCACTTCAGCCCATTCTCTTTCTGCCCATTCCCTCAGCATTCATCAGCACTTAAACCAAAGGACTCAAGGGTAAAAATCTTCCATGAAATGAGTGTGTGCAAAATCCTTGGGCAAATTCTGCAGGGGTGCCTCCCCCTCGTGTTTGCTGAAATTACTTCTTTGGCACTTCCTGTATCTGTTCCTTGACGTCTGGATGGCCCTGTTTCTGTTGGGTCCCAAAGCTCTGTGTGCCCTAAAATGGGGTTAACGGGTGCTGCAGGCTTGGCCTGACTCTCAGCAGAAGGTTGAGCCTTTCTCCTTGTTCTCCCAGAGGGATGGTGGGTAAGTGCCACTCAGCAGTGACCTCAAGGTGTTTTTTCATTACCTGCTAGGGCAGTGAATCATTTCATTGAAGGACTTTGCAGGCGAGAACACGCAGCTGCAGTCACGTCCTATATTTACAGCTTTAGCATGGGAAGCCTCAGCACGCCAGGCCCGATGTGGCACGAAGCTGAATTATTAACAAGTGTTCTCTGCTAGAGGAGAAGCAACTGGAGAGAAGGAGCCTTTCTCATCAGTATTCCCTGGGTGATCAGGGATCTGGCTATGTGGCGTGAGGATCTGCTGATGCTCCAGAGGGGTGGGGAGCTGGGGAATGAGGTTACTGGGAGGTTTGCTGGAATCAGTGTTTGGCTCTGGCTGGTGCTGGTGTCCGTTTCCTCTCACCTCAGCATGTGTGACACCAGTGAGCCTGATTCCAGGCACAGAACAGTGCTCAGGGGCTGTCTGCAGCCCCACCTAAGCTGCCATGACAAGCAGGTACTTCAATCCCTTCAACAGGAAGCAGTGCTGCCTTTTCTCCTGCAATCTCCCCCTTCCATTGAATTTGGAGTGCTCGGTGGTGATGCAGGTGAAGATTTGTTATTCAGGACTCTGTGCTACTGAGGAGTTCAGTGTGGAGTTCCTCATAATAAGCTACTCACTGAATAGGTCCAATAAACACCTTGAAGAGCAAAAACTGGAGTGTTTTTATGAAAAGCAATTCAGTGTAGTGGCTGATCTGCACCTTGAAATGTAAGATAGTCAAAGCAACTCTTCTTTAGCCTGGGTCCACTCAGGATCTTTGGTTAAAAATAAACCCCATTAAGCAAGACTTAAATTCAGCCTGACTTGCCTCTGTGCTAAGGATAGAGCTCCCACTAGACCCTGCTGGGTTACTGGAGACAACTTAATAAACAAGAAACATAAAGAGGCTTGCATTAAGCTCCTATATAGATAAAATAAGGAATTAAAGACATCATTCACAGTGTAATCGCTACACATCTCTGGCGTGGCAAAAGCAGCACATCTCGCCCAGCGCACTTCTTCCAGTAACTTTCTTTTTCAATGAATAATCTGAATTTCTTAAAACTAACATTGTTCCTATGCTGATAAACCCAGCAAGCAACCATTCAGAAAAATCTCTTCAAATTAATAACTGACAACAGACCTGCCTCTCTTGTGTGTTCTTGACCATAAAAGGACGTATTTAAAATACAAGTAATTTGGAAAGGAGAATACAGTACGGTCAGCTTGTTCTTAAATAAAAACCTGTTTCTTTCAAATCAAAGCCAGGTAGTGCCTGCCAGTTCTCTAACATGCTTGCATGTTAGAGCATGAAGTGAGAAACTTCAATTGAAATACTACTGAAAGGAGGGTTTTGTGGTTAGTAAATAAAACCTCCTTTGGAGAATTGTGGGCTGGCTGTTCCTGTTCTTGCTGTACCAGAGGGATTGACTGAAACACCTCATTCTTTGTAGCAGCATGCTGGCTCTGGATGCTGAGCGAATATAAGGAGTTGGTGATTGAGGGCCCCTCTGAGGGATACCACAGCAGCCCAGCACTCCTCTCTAAACACAAGGAGCTGTTTCAGCAGTGCAAGATGACACTCTTCCCCTGCCCCTGGAAACGGATTTGCATTGCAAAAACTACCTGAGCCTGGCATTGTGAAATCGCTCCCCTGTGCTCCATGTACCATAAAAGCAGCCCAGCTGAACTGGGAAGGATGAGCCTTGCCCAAGCTACACGCAGCAAACAGCTCCAGGAGCCAGAGCTGGGGAGCAGGAAATGTGTGGGAAAGCCATCTGGTGAAGGCACTCAGAAACAGCGTGAAAGTCTTTTTTCATTCACTTCCTGACAAAGTAGTAATATGTTGCCTCATTATAGGAAAGGACTGCTTGTTATTATTATTTGCATTAGTAACTCCTAGAAGCCCAAAGGTGGGGAGAGGACTCTTGCTGAGTTACCTGCTGTGGGCACATGTAAGAGGAGACCTTTCCCTATACGCACTCCCCCATAAAAACACAAAAAGCATAGGATTGTGTTTTTTCTTTTTGCTTTTTCTTTTTTTATCCTAGTGGGGAATTGAAACAGATGGGAGAGACTGAAGGAGCTGGAAACAGAACATGTAATAATTCCCAAGACTCGACTTTCTCAGCAGAACTGTTCTTTGACTCCTATACTTTATGTCTGAGCAGTTCTGGTGAGCGATTTGTACCCTGGCACACTGCTCATGAGGAGTGCTACTGTTCTCCTTGGTAAACTTGGCATTTAGCTTGGTGTGGACACACTGCTGAGAGCTCCTGCACCCTTTGCTGTGCTGAGGCAGGGGGAGGGAAATCAAAGCAGTGCGCAGCAGGGATTTTAATCATCACATAGCAAATTAAAAAATACTGTGGACATCTTAAACTTGCTCTTTGGCATTTCAATCCTGTCTTTCAGGATGTGCTCCCAGTCCAGCCAACCAAATTTTCCCCATGGTTTAATGCTGTTCTAACCTCAGGCAGTATCTTTGTTCTGCTTGAAAGCAGAGAACCAAAGGATGTATTTCAAGAGGAGGCAAAGTTCCTTATAGCCTACTTACTATTATTAGATATTTAAAGTTCTATATCACCGCCACATCGGAAGACCTCAAACCATTTTAAGGACCTTATTTTAGCCTCTTGGTGACAGAGGCAAGAGGCTAATTTTTAGATACTGGAACAGCCTTAAAATTCCTATCCTTGAGTTTTCCTTATCAGTCTTTGCTAGACCTGAGGATGGATTTTTCAGCCCCATGCCTTAATTGCAGAGCTTTCCAGGTCCCTTGCTGTCCTTGTGTGGGTGTGTGTGCTTGGTTGGTTGGCATTTGTGCCAGGTTTAGACAAAGTGAGTATGTGCTTGCGTTGGCTTTTCATCTCTGGGGAAGGTGGGGTTAAAAAAATGTCCTAAAGCCTAATTAGTTGGTGAAAGAATGGCAGCAGCAGCAGGAGGGAGGAGGGGCAGGATGAAGGAGATGGTGGCTGCTGCCCTGCTTTGAGGTAAAAGAGGCTGAAGCCCAGGGACTCCAGAAGAAACAAGCAGAACCATGTGGGCTGGCAGCTCCTGAGGCTGTCATTCCAAACACGGAGCCTAGTGCCAAGGGAATACCTTCTCCAGGAGAGAGATGATCAAGTGTTGTTAAATGGGGCCATGAGGTGTTAATTGCTAAAAACTGTAGAAATTCAGATTTAAAGAGCCAGTACCTGCTAGTGTAGAATGACTCTACCAGAGAGAAGCCTGTCTTTCTGTCCTGTGAGTGGAGTGGCATAGAGAGTGTTGGATGGGGCAGACTTGAGACTCTGAATAAGGCTTTCATCACCTTATCCCAGACTTCTCATAACCCTCTGCTTCCAAACAACCCACGGTGACACAAAAGGCAGGTGCAAAATGCAGAATTGGGAACACAAGGAGGATACCAGCAACACCTTAAAGGTCACAGAAGCTGTAACAGCACCTCCCTGTAGGACTTTTCCTCTCCCAGAGATCCCAGGCAAGACTCCAGCCTATGGCGATATGGCTGTGGGCAAGCACATCCACACAGTTTATTTGTCCTTTTTATTAACTGGAAGCCTAAGTGGTAACAGGAGCCAGAACTACATGAGTGCAGGGTTTAGGCAGTGCCACTGCCTCCGGGGTTACACGCGTAACCTCTTCAGAATAAGGGATCAGACACATGAGACTGCAAATGCGCTATGCAGCAGCAAATGTGGAATACTAAGCAGCCAGGAATCGAGTGCTAATATAATGCTGGGATTTTAAAAAGTCTCAGCTTAAAGCCCTGAGAATGACAGCAGATTGTTCCCCACTCTCTTGCAATTTGTCCAGGTTCTCCTGACTTTGGGAAGACTGTTTACACCCTTGCTATACCCATTGCTATATTTGAGTTACTGGCAAGTTTTGGCCGGGTGACAAACTCAATGAGCACTGAATCATGCCTCGGCAAACAAAAGCTCTGTCTCTATCAGAGCTTATCTGCATTGGAGAAAAACTGTCCTCCCAGCTGGGAGCAGGGCTGGGCTGGAATGGGAAGGGCAGCATCAATACTCAGCTTTTTTGAATGTGGAATTCTGAAGTGGGTCCATGAAGACCATTTCTGGCACTAATAGGGAGTTACAGGAACAAAACCCATGCTTGGACACCACACACTGGTACACTTGACTTGGTGGTTCCTCTGGCAAGGCTTTGTGGAGTGGCTCTCTGAGCATCTGGCTGTGAGAGGCTCCTGTAGCACCAGTGTCATGTGAGGATAATCCCATGAGGTCTAAAGCCCAAAACAAGCTGTCTGGTTTGCATCTCCTACCTTCTAGTCTTTTCTTCCAGTTTATGCTTATGCTGGGAGCTGGGACCATAATAAATCTTACATTCTCCAGCCAGTGACAGAAATCATACATATGCAGAAAATTATTGAGAGTCACCAGACGTGATGGGAGCCATGTTCTTAACCCTGGATAAGAAACCTGGCACAACACAGGGCTTGTGCAATCTCTGGTGGAATCTCTCATCCATGGTGTATGCGGAATATGTTCTGTCCAGAGAAAAGGTGAAGGATCTGTAGCTCACTTGGGACACATTAAAAACATGGATAAACTTAGTAACATTCCTGAGCTAAGGAAGATGAGGTCTTTTTGTATTGGTTTTTCTTAAAGCCAGTTATACAAGTTGGACTAAGTGACTCTTTTAATCCTTGATGAGAAAATCTGCAGCAGAATGATTTCCTCAAGTGTCAGTACAGTGTCACACCCAAGACTTGCTCTTCCCACCTCCAGAGGCACAGGACAACTGCATACACAGCTCGAGTGAAGCCTGTACCTTTGGCCCACTTCAGAGTCTTCTGGTCCTCGTGTTGTGGTTGAGGTGTCCACCCTCCCATTGGCAAAATCCCCAAGTCAGCCCCAGAGACTCAGCTCTGACAGAATCTAGTCTGAGAGATGTTCTTACAGCATGAGATGGGCCTCTTCAGCATGAATCTGTGTTTTTGTTCTATGCTACTTTGGGAATAAGCAACTGATAACAAGCAAATGCTTTAGTCTGCTGGAGTAACTGTGTTCTCAAGCATTAAAATTATGGTTTGTACTAACTGTCCAGTGGGGAGGAAAAAAATCAAGGTTCTTAATTCCAGAAGACAGCTTAACTTCTGGGGGAAGAAGGCAGAAACTGTTAAGTCTTTTGCTGTCAGAAAGAAACTCATGCTGCAAGTATTCAGTCAATTAGGCTGATTTGTAGCAGCCTCACTATAAATCCTCTTTCATTCAGAGGCAAGTTAAGCCCTTTGATGAAACATGCCATTCCAAGGAATTTCAGTAGGTTCTCACCCATCTAACCATGGCAAGGTTATCTGTAGTGACACAACATCTGAGAATGACATGGTATGTTCAATTCTACATTACAGCCAATGTACCTCAAAAAAGGGCCTGCAAAAAGCCTTTCACCCCACTGTTGCAGATTAGCCTTCTTCTTGCATGCTGCCTTTGTTCAGCCTATTAGTAAATTAGAAACAGATTTTCAAAATCAGCTCTAGATACAAAAACAGTTGAGAGAGACAACTACGCAGTAAATGACCACTCAACCCAGAAACACAACTGTTTTGCCAAAGAAATGCATCGCTCCTTAGAGGTGTAAAATCAATTTAAAGGCAGCATGTCTTATCAGGGCACCTGTGTAATGTGACCAAAGGCAGAACCTTTTGTTTTCCTGGAAGTGGGAGCTTTCCCACTCCTTTGCCCCAGAGGTGGATGACAGCAGAGCTGTGACCCTGTCCCGTGCCCAGCTGTGCCACCCAGCTGTGCCACCCAGCTGTGCCACCCAGCTGACTCACCCTGCTGAGCTGGTCCAGGAGTCTTTGGTTCTGCTCGGAGAGTTCCTGGACAGCGCGCGTCTTCTCCCGGTCGGCTTCGCGCAGGTGGACCTGCTGCTTCTCCAGCTCGTCCTGCAGCTGCTTCACGTCGCTCTCCAGTTCAGACACCCTTCCTTCCCACTCTCCTTCCTTGTTCTCAAATCGCCGCCGCAATTCGTGTTTCTCTTGTTCCAAGTGCTACATGATGGGGGAGAAGAGGTTAGGAAGGGAGGGAAAAAAGGTGAATGTCTCCTCTTCCTCATCTATGCTAGGGCTGCAGCCTTGCGCAGGAGAGAGAACGGTGCTGGAGCGTGACAAAGCCATGGAGATGGCAATTCCACATCAGGGCAGGTCACTGGCACTGAAGCCATTTTCCATTTCCAGCAATTGGCCTGTCCTTGGCCGCTGGAGTTCAGCACATTGAATTTTTACTGAAATAACTGCCAAAAGAGTAAAGTCGGCTGCATGTCAATAGGCGGAATATATAGGTCAGACAGAGCAATTGATTTAGCAGAGCCCAGCTTAACTCCAAAGCAGTATTTCAGTGGTCAGTGGCACAATTCTTCTAAAATTGCTTTTATAGTCAAAATACACAAACTGTACCCTTACTGTTGGTGAGGAATGTAGATGAGGCATCCTTGTTGTCATATGGGTCTCATGAACAACAGTTGAATCATCTATCCATTTGCTCCTTCTATTCCTGACCTAATTAGTTGTCTGAGAGTTTGATAGTGCACAGTAACTCCATTGTTTGATGCAGTCTGCTCTGGAATGGCAATGGATGCAATGAACTGGTTGCTATAGACATTATGTACATGCATGTTCTGGGTTCAGGTTTCTTAGAAACCACTCTCAGTTCTGGAGACTCTGCTCTGCTTTGGATTGGCCAGAAAATGAGGGACAGCACAAATCTGATGAAACTTTTGCATGTTTTACGGGCTCAGTTAAATGAGGACTTGACTGAAACTGAGCTGCAAATCAGGTCAAAGCAGATTTATGTTGTGCCCATTTGAAAGAATCCCTGCTCCAAAACTCTGAGCTTGAATTTCCCCTGGTGACTGAAGCCACACATTTACTTTCAGAACAGTCACAGATTGGGGACACGAGTACATCCCAGGATTAGCAGGGAAACCTGAAAAGCAGGAGTCCTCTCCTTGTTGGTTGTCCTCTGATCCCCAGAATAATCTCCTGCTACTCTCTATCAGATTCCCCAGTTTTTTAAGAATGTGTCTTAGAAAAGAACAGAAAACCACTGGGCCAAACACTGGAAGCACTTGCCTATTTCTCCCAGGTGAATTGTTCCCTGGTGAACAATTCCCATGCCACTTCTGATAGGAGGGAAAAATAAACCTGCTAGGCGGAAAAGAAAATTGCACTGCATTTATGTGAAGTGGCTTTTTATTGCTTGTTAGAAACACAGGCTGTGAGGGGGCTGTTTCCCCTGGGTGCCTATTGCTGATGACACAGAACCTCCCTGGCAGGGTCCTTGTCACCTTCTTGAGCAGGTCTGAATGTCAAAACCCTCCAGTTCCTTACCAGCCTGCTGGCCTGTGTATTGCTTGTCTTCTACCTTTTTTGCTCTGCCATGCAGATGCTATGTTTCCTCTTTCTTCACCTGACCCCCAAATCCTTTCCTATGCTCCTTCCAGCTCAGTGTAGCAGCACATTGCTTGTGCCCTTCCAAATCTTTCTGCAAATTCCAGACTTTCATGAAAAAACCTTAAATATGAGAGAGGGTTGATTAAAAACAGTGGCCCATAGCAGGGGATTTCCAGACACTAAAAGAGTGAGCATCCTTGCAAGGAGAGCTAAGCAGTAATATAAATATTTTAATGTGATAGGTAGGCATGAGATCCCAGCACCTGGCCCATGACAACCATTGCAGAGAAGTCTTGTTCGCAGTCCAAGAGTGGCTGGAGCAGCCACAATTTCAGTTTTAGTGGCACACTGAAAATTCTGTCTTTTATAGCTCTGCCTCTTTCACTGCTAGGCAACGTTTAGAAAGATCCAGGGCCTTCTCTAAATGGAAAATGGAACTTCAGCCTGCTGAGGAGCAGCACTGCAGCTGAAGTGCCCCAGACACCCAAATGTGATTTAGAAGCCACTGATAAGCCTTGTCAATCACTTAAAAAGCACTTTAGTCCTTCAGTGCAAAAGAAAATCTCCACTACACACAGCCCCAGTAAACGGCCATCACAAAGGCTGGAGTTAGAGGGAGGTGAAGAATATCAAGTTTATTCTGTTGTGCCAGAGAAACCAGAGCAGTGCAGCGGGGCACGGAGAGGCTGTTGCAGAGGAGGATAACCCAGATGAGATGTGTCGACTGGTCCCTCCTGCCTCTGCCAGCAGCCGTCTCCTCTGGCCTGCCCTCACCCCAGCACCTGCAGGGCTGCAGATCTGGAGAGGGGATTTCTGAATGTAGTGCTGAGAGGGCGAACTGCTGTCCTCACTAGGGGAGTTTCTTGTTTCCTGAGTGTCTCTCCATTCACCAGCTGCTCACTGATTTTTACACAGAACTGCTTTCTAGATGTTTTCTTCTGAAAACAGCTTCTCTTCAACTTAACTGAGCTGGGCTGGTCCATCTAAAGAGATGAAAGCAAGGGGGAGTTTCCCAGCTGATAAAGAGGGCTCACGCTGTAAAACGCTTGGACCCAGCAGGCTCCTGTGTCAGAGGAACAGCAGTATTAACTGTTTTAATCCCTTACAGAGGATAAAACTGTCTAGGATCACATATCAGAATTTATTACAGAACTTCAATTTCATGATTAGAAATGAATTTAAATTCAGGCTGTGAAGTGAAAGGTTTGCCAGAATAGGTGTATGGCAGGAATGCTGAACCTCAGTAATGAACCCACAAAACTAGAACATATTTAATCTTGAGGCAAAGCACCCAAGGAGCAGACCAGTACCTTGGTTGTTGTGAAATGGAGAGGCTTTACTGAGCTCTTGTAACCAATTCTGAACTGTGAACTGGGAGAAAAGATCTCCTTCTAAGTGCTACTTAAATATCATTATATCAGGTTGTCACCAAGGATCTCATCTGAGACTTTGCTTCCTGTCACCATCAGAAAGTTCTCAGCATAGGGAAGGAGGGAACAGCTGTGGGTCCTTCCTCTCTGCTCCTCTGAAACTGAAAGCTTATTGTGAAATTTTATTCACTTCAGTGACAACAGAAGGAGGCCAAGATTTAATCTGCAGAGGCTGGGATTATCAAGCTTGTGTTTTAGAAGATTAATGTTGAAATTTGATTTTTTTGTGTGAAGCAGCACTGGGTTAAATTTGCCAAACCCACTGGGAAAAAAAATTGACCCTTTAGCAGATAACACTAACTCCTATCAGATGGGTAGCCTGGAAAACAGCAATCTGTTATTCCACTGGGAAGTTGGGGCGATAGTAATGGGATGAAAAGATGTAAACAGTTGGTTGTGTCTACAATCTCTTCATTTACCTTCCGACTGGGCCTGTGAGAGCAGAGGTAAACATTTGTGGGATGTTATTTGAAGTACTATAAAGTCATAGTTTCTCCCCTCTCCTTTTTACCTCTATATTTTGCAAACAGTGGGGGGTATTTGAGGCTCCTGAACTCCCTAAGAGGCAGCTCAGTGGGTACCCAAACTTGTGCGTTTTCCCTTTAACGACAGGAAAGGTTCTACTCCAACTCCTAAGGAAAACCATGGCAGCACAATGCCACATCTGTTCTTGCTTAAAGATCAACCTGGAAACAGTCACTGGCGAATTTCAATACTCTGGGAAATTCTAATCTGATAAACAGAGCCACGAAGCAACAATTTGAGCAAATGTCACCTTCACTATTTTTCTATTAGACTAGCAAAGGCAGAGAGATTCCCCCGCAAAGAGGAAGGTATGGCACTCCCCAGGCAGGCCTGCTAGGCCGAGGGCCTGAAGGAGAGCCACACAAGAACACACACAGACGCAGCAGGAGAGAGAGCAGGAAGAGAGAGGGCAGAGCCCTCCGACTTTATTTATATGTTTTCACACATCACCGTGGATTGGAGGTAGAAATCACCACCTCCTATAATCCACTTGGTCAAAGTATTTGTCAATCATATTTCTCCATCCGGTATACCGGAATTCGTAAACACAGATACAATTTAGGAAAACATAGATAATAGAGAGAAAACAAGTCATGGCCATGACAGAAAAAATCTCACAAGAAAACACTGAACACTGCAAAGTCAGGGCAACAGGAAGGGATCAGCTAGGGTGAAGTGACAAGTTTAATAAGAGAGAGGAATTTTTGTCAGGAGAACAAAGGGCATACAGTAATTTCACAAATCCCCTTGAACCTGAGAAATGTTAAGTCTGTGAGGAAGGAATACAGGAATATGTAGGACTGTGCAGAAAGGACTGGTCTAGGGCTGTGACTTGAAATGTGAATGTTAATCCAGCACTGTTCGAACTCTCTCCAGAAAGGTGAGAGAAGCTTGTCACAGCCTTCTAAGCTGTATTACTTACTGGAAGAAATACAATTTCAAGAGTATTGAAATTGAGGAAGAGTGAATAATAGTGGCTCTCTCACAATTGTGCAAGAGAGTTGTTCCAAAAAAAGCTGCCTGCACAAGTCTTTTTCTTTGTAATAGCTCTACTTTATCATTAAAAATCAATAAATAGCTCAATCCACCGAGTTCCTGGCAAACAGCTCTCTCCAGATACCTGTAGGCATTTTTCAGAGCAAACAGCTAACAGCGATGTATCATTAGGGCTTATCTCCTGCCATGCCTAAAGCCTTAGCTGCAACAGCTTAAGCATAAGGGTCACATATGCTCTGTAGCTCAGTACCTGCTGTGCAAATTTAACTTCCAATGTATTTCTCTGACGAGATGAGCCGCGCACATCTCTCCCAGGTGGTCCTGGGGCAGAAGAGCCCCCCAGGAGCCTCCGGAGCGCGGTGCTGCAGCCCGGCCCCGGCCCCACACGCCGGCTCTCGGCAGCTCTGCCTCCCCCAGGCCTGGCAGGCATTGCTCAGACCCTTTCTTCCCCGTCACAGCCACAGCGCGTCCCGCGGGCTGCCCGGCAGGGCCCGCGCCCGCCGCCCGCCCCCGGCGCTGGCCGGG
>VYZT01037821.1:0-16805 GCA_013400735.1 Pomatostomus ruficeps | reverse complement strand
GCATCGCCACCGGCGCGGCCACTGCCGCCCGCACCGGGCCCGGCTGGCGCGGGGGAAACCGGGTCCTGGTGGTCGCGGCTGCCGCGGGCAGGTCTCGCCCCTTCTGCCGCAGGCCCAGGCCAAAAATCCCCCCAAAACATCGGGGAAGCCCAAGGAGGGGGCTTGGTACCCTCCGAGGGGCACAGCGCGTTCTCCCCGCCGGCCGGCCGCTCCCCCAGAGCTCTTGCGGGGATGTTTTGGTTGCCGGAGCAGCTCTCGGGATCTTTGCGCTCAGTAGTTCACCCCGGAGAGCTGACTACAGCTTCCAACAGCCACCGGGGCTTGCTTTCAATTTCAGATTGTTTGGGATGTTCTCGGGTAACGTTTGTCCTAAAGGTACCCTCAGTGAACGTTGGGAGTTGTAGTCAGTTCAGCTCCCAGCACTATTCCCTCTATTGGGGGCAGGACTGGCTGGGGTTTCAGTTTTGGTTTTGTTGATTTTCTATCCCCTTAGGTCTCAGCACAGGAGGGAGGCTGAGGTGGAATACAGCAGCATAAACCTGTATATTGTCACATTTGCTAAGAGCCCCTTCCCTCAATTTCTGATTATACTTTAATTTCAAGCAAGGCTTTAACAGTGGTTGAAAAAAACATTTTAAAGGAAACTTGTGGTTTTGATTCCTAGATTCTGCAAAAAGGAATTATGAGTTTTACAGCTTTTCTCTTTGTACGCTGCTTTCTTGGGGCTTGCTTTCCTTCCTTCTGTGGAAGGTTCGCTTGGACCATGTTCATCTGTATGCAACAGCCCCAACACATCAGTCCAAGGATGTTTTTGGCTGGGACAGTTGGTGACTGATGCAGTTTTCAAGCAAGGCTGACTCCTGCCTCACGTCACACCCAGAGCCCTGGAGAGCTGCTGATTATTCGTAACAGTTAGAACACGAATTGTGGAAATGCAAACTTCCCTCTGGCCATCTGCCACTGGGAGTTGGCCTTTCATGGGTATACACCCCAAGAGCCCAGCTTGGGGGACCTGTCAACCCTTGGCCTTTTTGCTGGCAGCATCAGTTAACAGCAGTGATGCTTTTTGCAATGTGAGCACCTGCTCTCCAAGGAGCGGGCAGAGACTGGTGCCTTGTGCTGCCAGCACCTGTCCCACCCCAGTAACTGTTGGCCCTTATGACCATTACGATTTCTGTTGCGCTGGTGGCCCAGAGGTGACACCTCCTTTATCTCACAGCAATTCCCCCAGGCACTGATTTTTCTAGTCCTTTTGTCCTTGCAGTTCCACAGACGCTTACATTGCTGGAAAGAGGGACTGACCATAAGGTGAGATGGTTTTGAAAGTATTGGCCCTTTCAAAAGAACCCATCCCGACGCGGGAGTTGTGATTGCACAGATTTGATCATCGCTATTTAAACACAGGAGGGCGTTTAATATTTAAACTGATTGTGAGCACCTTCTGCTGGAAGTGCCTACTACAGCAAACCAAGCCTCCTGGTGTGATTAATGAAATCCATTGTGGCATTAATTTTCATCTCTAATGCTTCCTTCAGTGTATAAAACAAAAAGAGATTATGTTGAGATGGTTTTAATCTCCCAAACAAAGCCTGAAACAAACCCCATCGCTGCAGCTGTTAGGATAGGGATGGAGAAAAGCTTTGCTTGGATGGAGAGGGAAAAGCACATATAAATCAGTGAAATGTATTGTAAATATGCCACCATCTTAGTCAGGCATCTATACGAGCTTAATGCTCTTTTGGGGACTATTGACTGCAGAACATAACTGTGTTATCTGGAGTAACCCTGGATTAAAGCTTTGTTTATAGCACAGCATGTTATTGACTTCCACTTAAAAAACCCAAAACCAAACACATTGTCCTGTGAATTTAATTATTGATTTGGCTTTTTAGAAATACGTGATGTTACCACTTTTGAAACTCCTTTGTATGTTACTTTATCAGTATTTTATTTTGTATGTGTCATCCCAATCAAATACCTATGAAAAACTATTAAGAATGTAACAATGCAGTTTCTTTACAATGATATGGTGGCATTATCTATAAGGATCCTAAAATGTATTTCAGCTGAGAGCTGGGAGAGTTGCTGCCCATAAGTGGACACCCAATTCCCATTTCTGCTCTTCTTCCCCTGCTTAAGCTTGGTGATGTCCTTTGGAGAACC
Organism: Pomatostomus ruficeps; assembly: GCA_013400735.1. NCBI lineage: Eukaryota > Metazoa > Chordata > Aves > Passeriformes > Timaliidae > Pomatostomus > Pomatostomus ruficeps. The sequence continues at coordinate 14,642 of VYZT01037821.1, read as the reverse complement.
TCAGCCCAGAAAACAGAAGAACTAGTTATTGGAAACAAGGCAAACATGAGGTTTTTCTGTTTTATTGCACTGCTGAAGCCTGATGTGAGGCTTCACTCCTCAGGTACTGAGGACTGCAATAGTGAGCAGTTCTTGTGGAGATTTAGATGAGGCATTTCAAGAGCTGATGCTGTTGCAACACAGAAGGTTCCTGTGTGTACAGAACAAATGATCTTTCAGCCTGGAAATCACTGCAGGGATGGCCCTTTCTGAAAATGCAAAGAGGCCAGACTGACTCAAGCACACGGAGAACAGAGAGCAAGTGACTGTGCCAGTGATGTCATCACAGAACACAGGAATGTCACCTTGCCCAGGACATATGAAGGACCTCTTTGTGATACGAGGAAACAAGGGTGAAAATAAAGCATAGGTATAAGAGAATGGTGTAAGAGTCTCTGTAAGAGGATCAATCATTCTTTCCTTGCTCAGATGAAAATCTTGCAGGTCTGTACAAAAAAAGAAAGTAGCAAAAGCTTCCATCCTTGTGGGGCAAAAGGATGGCACTGACCTTGCCTCTAAGGAGTTTTCCCTTCTTGTTTTTCCCTATCACACCAGTACTGAATCCAGTAAATAAGCCATGGGGAGGGTTGGAGAATTGGACTCAAGAAGCCATCCAGGGCAACCTGCCGGCACAAATTTACTCTGCTAAACAGGTTCCTACAAGAGCAAGATCAGAAACAGGCAATCCAGCTTAAGCTGTGGATACAGCGATGGGTATTGTCCTTCCCAGAGGGTCAAGGAGAGGTGAACTCTAAGCTGTGCAGGCTCTTCAAGCGCAGTGTCAAGTATATTGTTAAATCTGATGCTTTGAAATCTGTATTCTGCCTTGCAGGGATTTCAGTGGTTGGGCTGTTCACAAGGGAAGCGTGGCAGAGGGCCTGGACCTTTGGTGGTTACACCAACAAATGCTGGAGCATGTAGGACTGTGAGCTGAGCAGGACAAAGCATTTTTCACACATCAGAAAAGCTGCAAATCCAATAAATGTCCAAGTGCTTCAATCAATACCTTCACCTCAGCTGTGAGGGCAGCACTCAGATAACAGGCACTGCAAGGGACCATCCTTTTTTGTTTAGAGTAAGGGGAGAAAAAGATGTGTTGTGAGAAAGCCACAGCCAGACCTGTAAAAGTAGGTTATTGTTCTGTGCTTTTAAAGCGGACTGCGGTGAGAAAGGAATTCCCATCAACATCCTTAATCTTCCTGCCAGTGGGCTTCCAGGAGAGGCAGCACAAGCTATCAGATTTCTTTTGCCATTCTCTCTCTCTTTCTCTCTCCCTCCCTGCCCCACTCCCCCCTTTTTGAATGATTAACTGCTTTATTTTTCTGTTTTCCTGCACTTTATTTCTGACAAATGTTTTACTTTTTCTGGTTGTTTGTGTACTTCTGTGCCCAGGTGTTTCAGCCACAGCCTTCCCTGCTGCAAGAGGTGGGGGCAGCCTCAGAGAGTTTGCAGTTACCCTAATGAATAATTAAAGGACATATGTGTCTTGCTTGCAAAACAGGCCAGAACTGCAAAGCCAGAGATGAGACTCATGTGTGACCTTTCTTTCTCTTAGCTTCTGTAATGTCCAAAGCTATCCAGTATGTGTGTGCCCAGCTTTTCCCTAGTGCTGGGTAGAGGAAATACAGGATGGGAAGATGTATTTGCAGAGCTTGATAAGGGTGAAAAAACCAGAGATTTCTTGTTAAACAGACGGGAAAGAAAGGTGTTACGGGTGTTAGCCAAGCAAAATGTAGTAAAATAAAAGACCATCCTGATTTTTCTCAAGGCTCAATATCTCCACAGAGTTTCTGACAAGTTTGTTGTTTCCCAGAATTATCAATATCACGTCAGGTAGAGCAGAGGAACCACTCATCCACCAAGATGACTCATGACATTGAAGTCAGGGGAAACATCCCTGGACTGCTAAGGGGCTAAAGCGTGGCCTGGATGACTCAGGAGTGCCCAAGCACAGAGCCAACACCACGCTGTGCTCACCCTGCCCGTGTGTGAGGAACAAGGGGTGCAAAGGGAAAGGAATAGGGGAACAGTTTGACTTGTAATAGGGCACATAGGAGTTAGAGATGTAACAATTTTGTACTATAGGTCTCTGTGAGTTGTGAAGTTTGGAAGCATTCTGTAACATCCTCTCCAAAACAAAGCTGACAGTGCCAGGAACAAGCAGAACAACCTGGATCTGGAGGAGTCGCATGACCAATATTTCAGGTCAGCTTGATCTGTTTGGTGTACCACACCAGCAATTTGACTTTGGTTCACGTGTGGCCTTGACCTGACACACATGCTTTGCACCTGAGGCTCCTGCTTGACTTACCATGCTCCAGGGAGACTCTGGACACAGGATCCAAGCTGGCTCCTTCTTAGTGGGATCTTCCAACACTTATGCCAAGAGGGCTCCCATCCTCACACACCCGTGGGCCAGCTGCAGGGATTCCAGTGTGTGCCTTTGGCAGACTGCTGGAGCTACTCAGAGCTGCTGGAGAAGCTGCAGAGAAACAAAAAATGTCTCAGGGACACGGTGAGCACAACAGAGTGCAGAGCAGAGATGGGCTGGGGCCGTGCAGGGTGGGCACAGCACACTCATGTGAGAAGTGTTGGGTCTGAGTGCTCCCACACAAACCCAGCTGTGGGCTGGCTGCTTCTGCAGCCCACAGGAGGAGCAATGTAATGGTTCCATGGGGAGATGCACATCTACAGCTAGACTGGTGCTGTGTTTTTTAATGAGGTAGGTGTTTTCAGCAGTGGGCGAGAGTTACTCCCTCTTGAATCTTACCACATGACAATGTTTGCCAAGTCTTTATGAACAAACCCCTATTAAGAATTAAAAAGTAGCTCATGCCTTTGCTCATATGAAGGCACAAATGGAGAGAGCTGTTCTTGTGTGTATTTCTTTACAGCAAACCCTTAGGTCCTAAAATTACTTGTCGTGGTGTGGGCCATGGAGTTCTGCAACCCTTAAATGATTGGACATGACTTTGTGCTTTGTCGTAGGGAAAAGTATTTGTTCGCTATGATCTTGCTCTGCTTTTTAGGTATATGCTGTGATTTGTAATGACTTGTTTTAGGAATGCTGGTCTTTGATCTGGCATTATTGGATTGTAATTGACCATGTTGACACAAAGCAATGTGGGGTTTAATGCAGCCCCTTTCACTCACTGTTGTGGTCAATTATTTCATGATAATGGCAACTCTGCCAGGTATTTTTGCTTCATTGAGCAATTATGTTGTTATGGAAACTGGTATTCTATAAATTATCTGAAGAGAGGCCTGATTCACTTCTTGGGAACAAGAAATTTTAAAGTAAAAAGTACAGGATAACAGGGGGTTTTATTAGCTGTATATTTATTTGTGTAATTACTAATCCTTAGGGCTGTTAACTCCTTGATGCAAATACCAGCACCTCCGCATCCATGCGGGATCTGCTCTGTTGTCACATCATTAGGAGCCAGATATCCTGCCCAGGGGGAGACATTCTGGGTATGTGCAGCACAGAAGCTTTCAGAAGGAGCTTTTGCAGCACCCATTACCTATGAGAGTAATCCCCTTTCATGCTCTGAGCTGTTTCCTCAGCACTTTTCAAGAGCACAACTACGATAAACATGTGGGTGGAAAACCATTGAACAGAAGTAATTAAGTTGCTCCTGGTGAGCTAAAGCTCATTGTACATGGATGAAGGATCCTGCATTAGCTTGAGGTAGTCAGTGCTATTCCCCAGCACCTTTCTCCTTTTTCACGCTTTCAAACTGTGATTTCTTCTGCTTCTTTTTAACAGTTGAGTTACTAAAAAGAACATTGTCACCTTGTACATGTTCAGCCCACAGGACAGGGGGCACACCGTCTCCCTGAGCCCCAGGAGTGCTCTGCACTCTCAGAAGCAATAACCTCTCCTTCTCTTGCCTCTGGAGGCACCTGGAAATCTGTCTTTGCTGTGTCAGCCTGGCCGTGGGGACACCTGCAAGTACTAGAGAACGAGTTTCCAGATGATAATATGTTTTTCTGAGTAGTGGGTTTAATTTGGGAGGCAGTAATCAACCTTGCTGTAAAAACAGCCAAGTCTTAATCTCTCCAGAAAAATGAAAATCCTCTGTCTTCTCATTCTAGTTGCTGGTTTCTAAATCCCCTTCAGTTTGTCAGCACCCTTCCGTTTCACAGAATGGCAAGTTGCCAGACTGGTGTATCATCTCCCTGGGGTCTGCTGCCCACGTAGCAGGTATTCAAATTCAAAACAGCAGACTTTGCAAGAGTGCAGGACAGCTTCGGCTGGCAGGAAAAGATTTGGGTTTCGTACAAATGTGGTTACATAGTGCTGTATGAGAACAATGCACAATGAAATGAAACTTGCTATGAGTGATTTCCATTTTAAGCTCATATTATGTATAGGAGTTTTCAAGAGAAAAAGAATTGCCAAATAATAGCCTAGACACACTGTTGAATTATGGGTATTGCTTTCCGTTGTTTAATTACCTGCAGACTGCACTATCCTGCTGGAAAGGCAACAGCAGAACAGTTTTCATCTGGCAAAAGTATAGGATTAGAAAGTAAATTATTTTCCATAATTTATACTGTTCAGAAAACCAATGTATCTTTTTTTCCCCATTTGGGGACTTGAATCACAAACAGAAGCAGGACGTTGAAAGCTTTTTTATTTTCTTGTTTTACTGCAAGCATAAGAATTCCTCTGTACAGCACTGTGCAAAGATGCCTGGATGTTGCACATGGCATCTGCTTTTGGAGAGGAGCAAAACCAGACCTTTCCCAAAACCACACACCACCCCTCCCTGTCTGCTTTCCAAGGAGTCCAAAGCTCTTCACAGAAACTATAACGAGGCAACTCTTGGGGTGACATTGTCCTCTAATCCCTGTTCCCCTTTCACAGAGGGATGAGGAGAAGCCAAGGCAGTAACTTGCCAACAGTCCCCAGTGCCAGGGCATGCAAATCTCACGATCAAGTTGTGACCTACAGTCTTTACCCCTTAGATCACAGTTTCTCTTCAAGAGCCAAGTCACAAAAGGAAAACAAAAGAGTTCCTGTCAATATCTCTTTGCAATGACCACACTGCTTTGGTTTTTGAGTCAGACGCCTGAGGATCAAGGAAGGAGCTGCTGTTACCCAGCTGAAGTCACAGGTATGTAACAGTGATTGTATAAAAGAGCTGAATAAAACAAGAGCAAGAGAGAAGGTTGAAGCTCCAGAGGGCTTGAGATCAAAACATAAGGCACACGGAAAACATGAAAGAGATTGGTCTTAAATGCTAGAAAGGACCAATGGAGAGAATGATTCCGTATTACAGTAATTTTACTGGTCAGATTTTAAATTGTGAGATAAATTCTGCTTGTAATTTAAAAAAAGCATTTCTTTATTCCTGCTGGGAGGACCTAGTTGACATCAGCTGTAAATGTGTTAGGACAGAAAAATCAAAGTGTTTAACTGCTGCGAGGCACTCTCATCATATCATAATGCCTTTTGAAGCAGTAATTCAATGATTGATCAGAGGAGATCTAATTAACTGACTCCATTATGTGAAAAAAACAACCATGGAGAAAGCTGTGATACTCTGGGTATCACATTCATCAGAATCTTTGCTCTGCTGCATGGGTGTGGGTGTTCTAAGGAAAAGCCAAACCTTCATTCAATAGATCACCTAAAAATAAACCTTAAGATTAAAAGTTTCCTTTCTCTTTCTATGCTGCCTTTCCCATATTATTGCTTTGCAAACTTCTAGACATTCTAGGAAGTGCACAGACCATATATGTCACTAAAACATTCAGCATTAAGCTAACTGCTTAAATCTAATATTCACCCACACATGATCTATATGGGGGTGAAATTTAGATATGAACATTACCTTAATAAAGTGCCTTCTATTTTTGTTTCCCATTTTTGCATTTTGCTGTGCAGCATTCCATGCCTGCAGGGGCTGGGTGAGCTCAGTCGCATTGGGAATGGCATTTCTGAACATTTAGTGCAGCCTCAGTGTGAGTTCACAGCCAGCTTCTCCCATGGGCTGTGTGAAGGCAACGATGTGACAAAAAGAGAGCCACTGGGATCAATGAATATGTTGACATGCTGTTGTAGAAAGGGATAAAGATTGGGTGCATATTTTGCTTACTCAATGGCCTTTTATCCTGGATGTAGAGACTGATAAAACTCCACAGCAATCCAGGCTCTGGGTTTGGCTGAATGCCCTTTGGTCTGTGATTCTCCTCTCTCTTGGAATCAGGTTATTTTATAAAGCTTCCAGACCTTTGCCTGCCTAGAATGACATGTAATCAGCCTTGTTGAGCAGGAAGGGAAAAGCAATCAAAAATCGTATTTTGTACAGGATTTCGGTGCTGTGGTTTAGCTTGCCACTTATTTGGGTGTCTGGTTTCTTTCAGCAACACTTTGCTATTAAAAGTACATCTTAGTTTAAATAAACATGTTTTTGCCTATTTTTGTCATCCTCTTTAAGGTCAGTGTCAGATGTAGCCTTAAGTGAAGAATTTAATTGATTTTTATTTTCCCTCACTGTTTTCATATAAAGGCATCACATAGACAGGTGAATATTGCTTCCCCAAATTTACATTTAAATGAAGAAATTTCCAGGAAGGCCAAAAGTGAAGGAAGCAACTACCTTCCAAACATTCCATTACTGAATATCTTCCAAACATTCCATCACTGAATATCCTCGCAAAAGAGCCTGCATGGCTTCCCATTCCACAGGCTGGCTCATAATCCTTGCTACTCCCTGGGTCAGTTTTGTGCTGTTCAGTATAAAATACACACAGTGTCAGTTTTACCCCAGTTACTTAGCACCAAAGGAGTAACCTATATACAACTAGCTGAAATATTTATGGGTTTGCCCTTCAAGTGTTTCTGTTTGTTGAGCGTTTCAGAACTTACTCAGTGGGAAAAAGGAGATGCTTGCACATATCATGATATGTCTGCAGAGCTCAGGAAATATTGTCTCACTTTTCGGAGCACACCAACATCCCTGTCCAGCGCAGAAGCCTTCTGGGAACTTGCTGTGGGCATGAAAGGTAAGAGGTTACTGTGATTTTTAGTGTGTCTGCACATGTGTCACCCTTGGTTGCTTTCCTTTCTCTCCTGATGACTTAGGAGATCAATAAGGTGTAGCATAAATAACTTGAAGTGCTGTAGCCACCAGAAATTGGAAACTCCTTCAGCAGCACAGCCTAAGAGCCACCCCAACTGATGGGGGAAAGGCCTGTGGGTAGAGGGAGCTGATCTCTAGGAATCATCTCTCAGCTGCTACAGAATTAGCACCTAGACTTGGAAAAAGAATCTGGAATAAAGGAATCCACCCCTATGGAAAAGTGCCTCACTCTGCACTTCAAATGTTTTGTTTTAAAAGCTGGAGTTGTACTTACAGAAATTAAAATGGGGTTCTCCTGTGTCAGCCTTTTGTGTCTAGTATTCTAACAGGCTTCTATTGAATCTTGTCTGGCTCTCTGCTACCAATAATTGTATCAGTTGTTAGGCTGTTGAACCCTTCCTTTATCTCAGTTCTTTGAAGCATAGGAGTAGTTGGAGTAGTTGGAGAATGCTGCCTAGGCCAATGATTGTGTTTCTAAAACAGAAACATTATGTTCCTCTTTATTTACAGTCATTGTAAATGGAAAATGCATCTATTGTTTGTGTTGCTCTGAAATTATGTATCACTCTTTCAGACACCTGAGGACCCATTACCACCTCCAGAATTTTTGTGTTTGTCTGTGAGAGAAAATGCCCTTTATTGACCTATCTCAGAAACACCATCTCATCAATTGGGAACCGATTTAGAATTCTTTTAATTCAGCAGATCGTTAGAATATATATGGCACTTCCAGGGAAAATTAAACCATGTGGAAGCAATAAAAGACTGGCAGTTATGTCTGATCAACAGTAATAGTCCAGCATCTTGGGAGAAAATAATGTATTTTAATTCAGAAGCCTATCAACATTTAACAAAGCTGAATTTTTTATTTTTAGCCCATTACAAAAATACCAGTATTTGGAAATTGTTTTGTGTGTGTTTTGTTGTTGTTGTTTTGTGGTTTTTGGTTGTTTTGTTTCATGTTTTTTTGGTGGGGGCAAGGGGGAAGGGTGAAAAGACAGACAGCTGCAAGGACTTGCAGCACATTCTGATTCTTTATTTTGTTTGGCCTGATTTAACAAGCTTCCTCTGTTGAAATATCATCGTCTATGTCGGGAATTATGTCAGGAAGCACAATATGTGCGGTGTGGGTGAGTGAGCTTGCAAAAACTGTCAATGAAGATCAATTACAGGAATTTTTGAATTACACATTAGATAAGAAGCAGATGACTTCTTTTCCCTTGCAACTGCGCTGTTAACTATTTTTGTCTAAATTAAAATACAGCCACAGAGGCAGTGAAAATCTGTCACCGAGCGTCACAAGCTGCCCAGGCTTATTGATCATTTTCTTCTTTACGACTGAGGTCCTGCAGAGCCGCGGTTTTGGCACGGAGCGCCGTGCAGATGAAGCCAGTGAGCAGCAATCCACTAACAACCTAGGATTTATATGCAGCTCGGGCAGAAATGGCCCTTTGCAAATGGCTTGGTAGGGATGAAAAGAAAAACGCTGTTTAGCAGTTGCCGTTCTCCAATGTGTTGGTACTGCTGAATGATGCAGCGGGGGCTGAGTGTCCTTCTCTCACACCACAGCTGGGCAGGCAATGACAGCGTGGGGAGGCAGCCTTGTGCCTCCACCTTCATTGTTTATAAACGCCTTGTATCAGCCTGTTTATTGGCTATTTCTCAATGTGGAATAGCATTTTTTGCCCCAAGAGGATACATATAAGGGGAAGACTTTTGCAGAGTTCTACACAGCTGTTGAGCACCACTGCCAGCATTGCCTGGCTGTGCCTCTGGCTCAGTTTGGAGCTGAATTCCAGAAAACCAGAAGGATTTAAAGAACCCTTTTCCAGAGAGAAGTAGCAGTTTTTTCACAGGAACTAGATGATACATCATCTTTGGAGGCTGGGATACTGAAAGGCATCAGAACGAAAGCCAGGGGAACATAGAGAGGACAGAGGTGCAATAAACCATGCAGCCTGTGTGCAAATATCTTTTATTCCAGCATCTTGTATTTTCTTTATAATCTTTATTTTGTCGTATCTGTTCATGGTGGAATAGGTTGATGCAGAACCCAGCCTCCTCTATTGCTTTAGGAGGATTTTAAGTGGTAGCTGGTGTTCTGCTTTAGAAAGGTTATTAACAAATAACAATTACTGAACACAGATTTTTTTTTTTTTAGTTATTGTTGTTTTTTGTAATTTTGAGGTTGGCTATTAGGCTTTTTTGGATAACTCTTTGATATAAAAAGGTGACTACTTTCTGCTTCATGCTCAAAAGGTTTAAGATGTAACGTGTGGGGTGCACCAACAAGTCTGCACCTCTCCCCTCGTTTCCAAGGGACTAATTGCTATTAATTGTTCTCATCCACTGGCACAATTCATTAATGCTGCATCTGATCCATTTCAAATTTTGGAGAACCAATGCACAGGATCCGTTGCTCTGAGAAAAACTGGATAGCGAAGTTGTGGGAAGAGCAGAAAGTAGAAAATATTCTACCTTAGGACTTAGGTAATTAACTCAATTATAGAGGAATTTGAAATAGCAGCATAAACCCACCTTTTATTAAAAAGTTGTCTTTAAAACAAAAGTTGATCCGCGGTACTTTAAAAACACAGGGAAAAAACGTAGCCCAGAGCCATTTTCTTATTCAGGAAATGTTTATTCCACGGAAACTCTTTCACTTGGAGTTTCCATTCCTCTTTAAAGACTTGTGTTTTTGTATCCAGCCTTTGGCTAAAAATGTCTCAATGCAATTCCTTGGCAGACCATGAACATTGCACCACTGCAACAACTTCCCACCTTTCAACTTTTTTTGAGGAAGAATACACTGGGTTTGGAGCATTTTCTTTCCAGGTAGTAAAGGAAATTTCAAAGTGTGAGAAAACAATGTGAGCCAGGCCAATCACCATGAGAAATGCTGAAGAGCACTCCAAAAAAAGCAATTTGACCATGCAGTGACCTCCAAAGCAGCCAGAAATTGTCATTCGCTTCGTTTACGAACCTTAAATTACTTCACTGTTTGTCAGTGTTATTTCTTAATCACTCATTCATCACAATTCTTAACATGGAAAAGCTGTTTTAAAATGAGAATCCCACAATAGTCACTGTAAAATGTTTCTTGGCCTCCAAGCAAACATTACAGAACTAATTCTAGAAGAGTTAAATAAAGTAACATGTAGGCTGTCATTGCTGAGTTCTTGGGGACAGGAATGAACACACCCACTCAGAGCAAGAACATCTAAAATCCGTAAAGCACCAAAATCGTGATTCCAGCTTAAAAACCAGGCAGGCAAGCAAATCTAAATTTCTTTTAGTCTTACCTGGAAGAGTCCCTCGACATTAAAACTGTCATTGCCTCATCTGATGCTTTTATTTATCCTCTGCACAAAGTGCTACTATTGCTCATTTTTACCCGATTCACGCTGCCCACCACACCATAGGGCTGCAGAGCACAGATTATTGGTTACTGGAGTTTTTGGAATAAATCCTCAAAGGAAGAACACAGAGTTTCTTTCAAGTTCAATTACACGAAGAATCCAAGTCTACCTCTGTATCTTAAATCATCACAGTTAGTAAAGAGTGGGTTTGGTTTTTTTAAAAAAATCTGACATCATTTCAACAGATATATTTTATTTAATTTATTTTCATACTTAATTTTGATGCTTCAGTCTGGTGGGATTTGTTTTTCTAACAAAATACCTGGGCACTGAAGCCCAACCCCACAAACAAGCAAATTATTGCTGTAGTTAAGGAAAGGGTATCTTTTCTGTGGATTTGTTGATTTAAGGCAATGGGTTTGGTCCTGCTGTGAACACCTAGAATTCAATCACCCTAGGACCAACATGTGATTAAATTTTAATAATAAGTTTTAATTGTGCTCTCAAAAGAATTCTGTCTTTTCACCATAAAGGTATCTCTGTTCTGTTTTTTTTTTTTTTTCTTTAGGAATGTAAGTAAAATATAATTGGATATGGCCATTTTTGCATGATTATTCTATCTAAATTCCAGAATAATCAAGTGTTATGTTGGATGCAGTTTCCATCTGATAAGCAGCACCTGTCCTGTTCTAGGTTTTATCTTGAAAACCAGAGTTGCCTTCCCTTCCCCATCAATGAAAACATGCAAGTGGTTCTTTAGGACATTTAAAACAAAACATTTTTTATAATGGCCCAGATACTTTATCAGTTTTGCTTTAATTAAGCTCCTGTCACCTGTTGCTCTGCAACATGTAATTCCCATTAAGTCATGACAAATTTAGTTTTCAGCTGCTCCAGAAGATGTTAATGTGAACACATCAATATTCATGTGTCTTGACAGATCGTGAGGTTTAATAAATTGCTTTCTATAAAATAATTTTTGTGGAATCAGGGGTGTTCCTGTGATAGCACAAAGGAAGCCTGGAGCTGAGATATATAAGACATAATTTGCTTTTCACTGCATCTACACGTTAATAAATTATTTCTCTGGAAAGTAATGAGGGATTTGTTTTAGGCTAAATATAAAAAAAAAAGTAGAAGACAATTAGGATTAAAAAAGCGCTTCACTTTCATGTGGTTAAATGCTCAGTTTGCACATAAAGAAGGATTCTTAGTGACCCAATTCTGTTACTGTTTCATTTTGGTCACACCAGAAATTTATCATGATTATGTTGTGGCTTACAGGGAAATCCAACATATGGCTGTGTGTTAGGAGAGTGTGGTCAGAGCCGAGCAGTGTGTGTGCAATGAGAATCCTCAGAACTGGGGTTTGGTCTGAAGAGCAGCCTCACATATGTCTGTTTGCATTTTTATGAATTAATCAAAACATAGATGACAATTATGTGTCTAACAGGAAGGCCATGTGTTCTAAAAACTATTTTAATGGATTTTACTTCTGTAAATATAAATAGAAGCTATAAATAAAAAAACCCAGGGAACATTAGCACTTGTATAATACGATTATTAGCATACTGCTAATACAAACAAAATAGGCCTTTAGTATTTCAACCAAAATAACCTTGAAGAATATTATCTCTGTGCCTACCTTCTAGTGAAAGTCTACGGAAGAAACACCAAACAGCCTCTCAGGTCTTCTAAAGTTTCATTTCCTTTTTGCTTATCCCAGGAGGATGACAGCAGAATGGTCTTTTTCCAAAAATTCTCAGGAGGAAATTAAAAATACTGCAGAAGGAAAGGCAATGTAATTGTTTTCCTGGTGATTATTTCTCTTTGCCTTCATATCTTTGATAAGGAATTTACTTCCCTCCTCCATAATTCTTCTTCCCAAATGTGTATTGTGCAAATATTCCTATCCCCGGTAATGTGCATGACTATTATGTCAGGTTGGATACTTTGTGATAGTTTGGGAAAAGAAAGTGAATCAAAATGTGTCAGGGATCTAAGGATTCTTTAGGTCCCGTTAAGCAATGGTGAGAGCTACACTTAGTAAGGGTTTATGACAGTCTTGGAGTCAGCCAAGCGAAACCCTTTATTTTGAAACAGAAAATGGTAACCCAGCTGTGGTCAGGCGGAAAAAAGAGCTTGGTTTACTCCAAGATCTTGTAAATATTGGTGAGTCAGAGGAAGGAATAGAGCTGATAAAGGAGAGTTCATTTTTTGTTTTTGTAGAGAATTATAGATTAGCATATAGATTAGCTATGGTAAAGGCCTTTCTGGAGAGCACGACTTATTTCTGGGGTCCACAGCCCCTGGAAGCCTTGGCTGCAGACCCATTACAATTTGGAAAGAACAGAGCTGGAGAGATTTGCAAGGGAGGACAAAAAACCAGGTTTTTGGTCACACTTAGCTCTTAGCATTGTGATAGTACAAGCCCTGTTTATTGCTTTCTAACCATACATAAATTCATTAGCACCTTGGGAGCAGCCACGAGTGTCTCAGTGCTCCACAGATGAAGATATTTCCGAGTAATGCTGCTGTAAATACAGAAGTTCACAGCCAGATGGTGTTGGGGGGGCACTTGGCAGCTCTCTGCCCATTAAAATCTGGTGAGGTTACTTAGGATGAGGATCTGAGCACCAGGTTCTTGGCAAAAAGCTGGTGTACCTGCCTGCCTGCTCGTTTATTTTTACATTTACGTGGTATCTTAGACCTGAGGCAAGCCTGAAGGGTGTTACAGTGACAAGCAATCTTGGGAACACAGTCACCTTGGAGCACAATGCAGCAGCATGAGGGAGGAGAATTTGGGCCAAGGAAATAAAGGGAAACCCCTACTCTTATAATAAAATAATGTCAAACAGATGGTAACCAATTCAATGCATGGTGAGATGTCAAAACATGTTGAGCACCATATTGGGACCTGCTTAGGGAAAATCACGGAGCTATTTATTCCGTTACACTTTTGAACAACCTATTAATTTAATAGTGGGAACAAGCCCTTGCTTTGTACGGTTGGAGGTCTGCTGCTGCTCCTTCCAGTTAAGTGAGGTTATACCCAGGAGCAGCTGTCAAGTTCAAGGAGTGATACATAATTTGGCTGTTACAAAGGGCTGGTGCACTATGATTTCTCCTGATAAAAATATCAGAGGTAGGAAGGAATCATCGCTTTCACTCTGAAGACTTCAGATCACCAATTTAAAGGAAAACAAAATATGTGTTCTTCTGAACAGGTATGTATTTCTTGTTTTACCTGGGAGATCAGAAATGGGTACTGTGTTATCACTGAAACTGCACAGTTTTTCCTCCTCTCCTCCCCTCATCTGCCGTTTCAGGTTTTTTTCTTACTGTTTGATAGCATTTCTGGTGCAGCTGCATTTTTATGCTATTTCATTTTGCTGGTAGACATTCCTGTTTACATGAGTTTGCTACAGAGCAAAAAAGAAGAAAAAAAACCAGCAAGGAAGTGATCTTGTATCATATGGCTGCTTCTAGCAAAATATCTAAGAGCTTTCTTAAAGGGAATTAATCTAACTTGAGCCTTCACCTAAATTATGAGGAAAGCTGTATCGGTCCCAATGGCTTTTAAGAGCGAGCTCCTTTGCTTGCAAGCACTCAAAAGAAATCTTCATTCGGAAAAATTAAATTATAAACCTGCAAATCAGTAAACTGATGCTATTGTTGAACCTGTTGAGCAGCTGAGGCCCGTGATCCAGCCAAGCAGCTCACCTGGCTGGTTAAATTTGGGATATTATGTGGGAGACCCAGAGCCAGTGTTCATGTCCTGGAGGGAAAGGGGAGCATTAATGCACTGAGGTGAGACCCTTAATGACCCATCTCCTCTCCCAGTGTGTGATCAGCTGTTCCACACCATCCTGCAGAGAAGATGGAAGGAGAATCAGCCACACCTTGTGATTTGAACACAATACAGAACTGAGCTGTCAGAAGGAGAAGCCAGCTCTTCTGCTTCCCCCATTTTCTACATCCAAACTGAGGTACAGATATGGAATAATCTAATTCCCAAAGGAATTAGAAGCAGTGTAGATTTTTAACAGTAATTCTGGCAGTTAAAACAGGGGGTGTTAACAACATTTGCTGAGGAGATAAGCTGGAGAAAGGTAAAGGCAGAGGAGCCTGAAGTTCACTTAGTTTGGAT
>VYZT01037820.1:0-15808 GCA_013400735.1 Pomatostomus ruficeps | reverse complement strand
AAGCAGAATTTAAATGGATTTTGCACTTTCAAAAAAAACTATAACTCACAAATCACTCCTGTGAGCTGCCAGACTGAGCTGACCACCAGGGAGGTGATTTTTTTCTATCCCACGTAGAATGATGGGAGATATCGGCATTAAAATCAATATAAAGCTTCTAACTCACGTCAGTGCTGAAAACTCGAGATTTTTGCCTTTTGTGGTTTGGGGTTTTTCAAATAATTCACTTCAATTTGATTGGAATCAGCTCAGTTCACTCCGTTCCTCCGGTTCATTTCACTTTTTTAACCATATTATTATTAAGTTTAAGGGCAAATGAATAAAACCAAGTCATTTTGTGCTGGGGGAAAAAGCAATAACCAAAGCCTAGAAATTTACACTTGGATTATTAAAAAAAAAACAATCCAAAAATCAATACCAATTTTTCCCGCGAATGACTTCATTCACTTTTCATGAACCAAACGAAATGGAATTTTGTTCAAAAAATTCCCAAACAGCCCCAGAAAAATTTAATTTTTTGCGTTTGGAAATCCTTCTTGCCTCGCTCTACAAGGAGCTGCAGTGTTTCGGTGAGGATGTCTTATCTCACCCAATAAATTCCATGTGCCTGAGCCTCCAGGTGTGGGAAAACCGCAGCACCGCGACATAAATCCGAGTAAAAATCACTTCAGCAAGAATTTCTCCTCTGTTTTACCGAGAACAACCCGGCAAACCTTTTGAGGAGCTGACCCTGCAGCAAAACAGATGCGCGGAGCCTTGCACCACCTACATCTTCATTCCATGCGTTTCGCTTTTCAGGAGGAGTCTCGGTGTCTAATGGAGCTTGGGAAAGCCACATTTTCCTTCAGCTACACACTCAAAGTAAATCAAGAGTGTCGAGTGAAAAGAAACTAATTCTATTTTCCCCGCTTCCAGCACGAAGGAGAATTGTCTCTCCTCCCTTTCCTCGCCCCAAGCAGCAGCCTTGGCAGGCAAGGATATTTTTTTCATAAGACGGAACGCAGGAGCAGCTCTCATTCACTCCGGGAAAATCCCGTTTAATCCTTGGATTTGTATCGTTTGCTGACTAGACGGAGAAATTTGGCTGCGCCTAATCCCTCTGGCTGCTGAAGAAGGATGGCTTATTTAAATATTTAGCTGCACTTTGTCAACAGCAGCGGGCCGGGGCTGATGGATGGCAGCAATTACGCCGGGTGCGTCTCCGTTAACACCCAGGTGTGGAGTCTGCCTCTCCTAGGGGTTGTTTAATGAGCGGGGCTGAGGAGGAATTTTAATGACCCCTCAGCAGCATTGAGGCTGGGTGTTATTCACTGTGGGAGTCGCTGGTGAGTTGGGGTGATGGGGCAGTGATCAGACACATCCTCTGCAAAGGTGACTCAGGTTTCGGGACGCCCTTGTCACCGAAACTTCGGGAAAAATAAAAACTCCCCAACAACATTTTTAGTGTCAGAGAATCAAGGCATTGCTTTATTCCTGGCCAGGATGGGGTTCTGGCCAGGATGTGCCACAGAAATCATTTCATCCACACCCAGCCCGCCTGTGCAGAGAAAATCATTCCATGGCACAGGGATTTGACCCGATTTCCCCCAAACTTTATCCAGTCAAACCCCCAGAGATCCATCGGTTCCGTGTCCATTGGTTCCAGGCTGGGGAGCTGTGAGGATTTGGTTTCCTGTTGGTTGCAGATCTTCTTTGCTTCTGATGCTAATTAGGCCTTGATTGCTGGGTTCTGTGCTCAGTCCTTGGCCAGAATAGGCGGCTCCCCCTGGGCCAGGGCTGCCTCTGCTGCTGCTGGTTCCTTGCTGGCCCTTGCTGGCCCTTGCTGGTTGTTCTCTCTGTGCATCTCCTGTGCTGCTCCCAGCCTGGGGAGATGCTGAGCTCATCAGGCCTCCCCCAGTTCATTCTGGGATTGGGAACACCGACTGGAGTTAGAAAATTTTAAATTGAGGATATTTTGCAACACCCTGAGCTGCAGCAGGTGGGACACACCAGGGGACACCCCCAGGTCTGGCCATGAGAGCTGGAACAGCTCCTGATGCTCTGCAAAGCAATTTTTAGTCCATCATGTGCTGAGAACACCCTCACTGTTCCCCCGGCTCTCCAGAGGGTGACGGAAGAGCCCTCATGCTGCACACTTGGCCCTTGGCTCTGTGCCACACACCGACCTGGGCACTGAGCACAAGTGCAAACACTCCTGGCTCCTCTGGCTGCCAGAAAAAGCGAGTCAGGAATCAATCTGGGGCCATTCCAGTGCTTCTCACCCTTGGCACGATCACCTGTAAGGAATGGGGCCGGTTGTGCCTCACAGGCCTTCGTGAAGAGCCTGAAAATCAGTGACAGCAGGGCCAGGCCTGTCAGAAATCTGAGTTTCACCTTCAGTTCTTTCCCCCTCTTTTCTCTTCTGTCTGGGCCAGAGGTCCTGTTCCTGCTTTTATTCCCTATGTACTGTTCATATAGTTTATATATGCAGAATTAATTTATTAGGCTGCTATTTTTAATGCTCTTTTTTTTGCTTTTCCTACCTACCTGTGCACACACAGGCTTCACATGAACCATTCCCTTCTTGGTCAGGCAGCATGTGAGAAAGAAATATTCTGGATGGATTATTGCTTGTTAATATTGCTGTCAGAGACACCAGGAAAAGGTGACAATCTGGTAAATCCCAGATATTTTGTGTTTCAGGTGTAAATCTTGGGAAGTCCACAGGATGCCCGGAGGACGGATAAAAGCAGCACAGGTCTTTGAATGTAATTTTGTTCTCAGGTAACAGGCGCCCTTTTAAAAATACAACCTGCACTATAAACTGTGTTATTAAACTCAAGAATTGAGGGCAGTCCTGACCACAACAGGGCAGTCACAAAGGATATCTCCAGTACGGCTGTTCTGTCCATCTTCGGTGCACATGGGATTTGGAGTCACAAAAGGCAGCTCAGCGTTCCTGATACATTTTGTATGGAGAAAAAAAAATTAATTTGAAATCTGCCTCCTCACAGATACAAGCTGGAGCAGCTCAATTTCCCTATCTGTTCCTCCTGCTCCAAGGTGTTTGCATCGGAAAGATCCCTGCACGGAGGGTGTGACGAGCAGCTTTAATCAGCCACTGCACAGCCCTGACCTCCCTCCTCCGCCAGAAAAATATGCAGAGGCCACCTTAAAAAATAATTCAAGGCAGGCCACACCAGGGATCAAACATCTATTAATGAAAATGATGGATGCTCCGTATTAACCTTGCAGCCTGATGCACAGAGAAAGGAGCAGCCCTGAGAGTGATTCTGTGAGGTTCCCTCCTGCAAATTGGATTAATAATTCACTTGTCTGTGTGAACAAACCCCTCCTTCGCAGGCCAAAGGGTTGGATTCATTTAATGGCGCAAGGTTCAGGTATCTGTGTGCTCCTACAGGTGGAGATGAAGCAGAAAATCTGGAGGGTGGCAGCCGCTGTCACCTGGGCTTTGTGCAGCAGCCGGGGCTGCCCAAAACTTCTCGTGGCTGGATGAGAAGGGGGAATGACTTCCCACTGCCACAGGGCAGGGTTAGGTGGGATATTGGGAAGAAATTCTTCCCTGGGAGGGTTTGAGGCCCTGGCCCAGGGTGCCCAGAGCAACTGTGGCTGCCCCTGGATCCCTGGCAGTGCCCAAGGCCAGGCTGAACAGGGTTGGAGCACCTGGGACAGTGGGAGGTGTCCCTGCCATGGCAGGGGTGGCACTGGGTGATCTTCTAGGGCCCGCCCCACCCAAGCCATTCTGTGGTTCTGCGAGGGCAGAAAGCAAAGCTGGGATCTGCAGTCCGGCCTCACCCAGCACAACACGATCCCAGACACATCCCTGGGAAAGACCTGGCAGTGCCACGGCTGTGGGCATTTTCTGATGGCAGTGGCACCGCAGGGGCAGTGCTTTTGCAACTCAGCAGAGATCCCATGTGCTGCTGAAATCCTACCAGAAGTGTGGCCAGAATGATTTACAAGAAAATCAAAGTATCATCTGTATTCTTAAAAAAATAATTTATGTTTGCTTAGACCCCATTTCTTACCTGACTTCTTCACGTCCGTGGGGTGAGATGGGATAGGGGAAGGGGAAGCAGAGGGGACAGAAGATGGGGAAGCAGCCACAGAATATCCTGAGCTGGGAGGGACCCCCAGGATCATCCAGTGCAGCTCCAGGCCCTGCAAAGACCCCCCAACAACCCCACCCTGGGCACCCCTGGCAGCGCTGTCCAAACGCTCCTGGAGCCCTGGCAGCCTCGGGGCCGGGACCATTCCCTGCCCAGCACCCTCTGGGGGAAGAACCTTTCCTGATCTCCACCCTAAACACCCAACAGCCTTTGAGAAATGCCCCCAAATCCGGAGGGGAGGAAGCACGATGGATTTCAAGATTGCCATACTTTTTAAAGCGTTTTTCCTCCCTTGTTGAACATCACCAACTTTTCATCATGGCAACCCGTGAAGTGTTAAATTCCCTTGCCTTTTCCCTCCCTCCGCAGTGTAATTTGGAGTTACCTGCTAACAGCCACGCCATCCACTGCAGAGATTTTGTGCCGCTCTCACTCCTGGAGCAGTGATTTGACAACGTGTCAAGAGGGAGCAGCGCACAGCCGAGGCTGAGCGATCCCCTGTCCACGGCCAGCGTGGCTGACAGAAGCAGAGAACCTGGAAAGATCCAGAAGAGGTTGCTAATTGCCCGGGAGCAGGGATAATTGAGGCAGAAGGGCCTGCAACTACATTTTCCTGCCATCCACAGCGCGGCCGCCCCGCTCCCTGAGAGACTCGGGGTGTGTGGTGACTTTAAATCCCAGGAAGATAAAAACCTTGTGATTTTAACTGGAAAGGGTTTGACATGACTGGAAAGCGTAAATGTTATGGCTTCCCAGCGTGGCTGTGAACGCGGGGCTGTGATGCCAGCTGCGAGTGCCTGGGCTGGGTGTAATTGCTTTTTTTCCTCCTGGTGTTCTTCATCAACCACCCGACCAACAGATGAAGCGGAGGAATTCGCCATCTGAGAGGGGAAATCTTGCACAAATTTGCTCCAGTTTCTCTCAGTGCTGCTCTGATACAAAGAGAAATAGCAACAAGAAATTACAGGCGGTAGAAGAAGAAAGGATTGTTGCTTAAAATTGAATCCAAAATCAGTGGGAAAAACCGTGTGAGCCCCCCAACAACCCCACCCTGGGCACCCCGGCAGCGCTGCCCAAACGCTCCTGGAGCTCTGGCAGCCTCGGGGCCGGGACCGTTCCCTGCTCAGCACCCTCTGGGGGAAGAACCTTTCCCTAAATCCATCCTGACCCTCCCTGACCCAGCTCCAGCCGTTCCCTGGGGAACCTGGGCAGTGCCCAGCACCCTCTGGGGACAGAACCTTTCCTGATCTCCACCCCAAACCTCACCACAGATGATTTTTCCAGCTGTTCCTGAGCACGAGGCAGAGCTTTTCCCTTCCCTCCGTGGGCTGGAGTGACACAGGGAGCGAAGACAGGAACCTGAACGTTTCTGTTTGTGCAGCGAGGCAAATGTCACAGCAGTGGAAGGATTTTTCACAGGCGACAGACCCTGAGGACAGAAAGGCAGAACGAGGCTGCCAAGAGATGTGTTCCTTGTTCCCAGACACCAGAGCTTTTCCAGGCACTCTGCACCTGCCTGAGAACTCCTTCCCTCCAGCTCCTGGATGAATCGGTGACAATTCTGAAATTCTTTACTTATTTTTGCCCAGCTTTTGTCTCCAGATCTAATTTCTATTGAAATACGAATATCGTGGCCTTGGGAATCCAATTTTATTTGAAGGAAACGATGCTTTCTGTCACCTCAGTTCAAACGAAAGGTTTTTTTTCCAAGGGGAGGAAGGTGCGCGGACATCCATCCCGGGTTCGTTATTCAGCAAACAGGCAATTCAGGGTGTCAGCTTCCCCGCTGATTTGCAATATAGACTGTGAGACACTTTTATCCTGGTACCATTTACCCTGCACAGTTTAATTTTAAAAATCTCCTGACCCTTGAATTCGGCTCGGGAGTTACCACATGAAAGAAAATGCAAGGCAGTGGCTTAAAAAAACCTTGAAAACTGCCAGTTTGTTACCCATTTGTTTAGGTGAAAATACAAATGATTGCTTTTCTCAGAGAAGTGATGGTTACTTAAAGATACATTTCAAAGAGGGAGAGAGGCGTTAAAACCAGAGGAATTTATCACCTCCTTGACACCTGCAGGGAAATAACAAGAAGTTAAAATGCCTGAAGCTCCTCAGCCCGAACACTTTCAGAAACAAACATTAACACTACAAACACTGCGTGAGGACAGCAGGAGGATCTCACAGATGCGGGATTTGTAACTTCAATTGTGGCACTCTTTATGAAGACTTCAACAAACACACGCCAGAGCTCTCATTTGGACCTTTCACTTTCATGGGGAAATAATAATAATAATAAAAAGTTGTTTGTTCTCTCTCTTCTGGCTGCTCCCAGGTATCTTTGGAGGCAGTCAGTTATTTTTAACAAGCAAACAGCACTTTTTGTTACAGGAACTCCTGAATGAAGCCCCATTCAGAATGACAAATGAATGTGAGCATCATCCTCTGAGATAATTAGCAGGAAACTTCAGCGACGACTCTGATTCCTAGAATTCGAACGGCAAGAGCAACCTTTGCAGCACAGAGTTGAGTTCCTGAGGCAGCACGGGGTTGAATTCATCTTTAATTTAGAGCTACTCGGAAGCAAACACCAAAGTCAGGAATTATCGTGTCCCTCGCCCTGGTTTTGCAATGAAAATCTCATCCATCATCGCTGCTTTAACATCCCCAGGCCTGATGAAGGCAAAGCTCTGTCCTCCACTTTTCTATCTTGAATTTTCTCTGCCCTCTGGGACGTGATGGTGCCTTTCCCGAATTAACAGAGCACAAGAGTGTGGAGCTGTGAGGAGATCAAACCTCAGAGCTGCCCCAAAAAGAAATGTTCAGGGCCAGGTTGGATGGAGCCTGAGCAGCCTGGTCTCGGGGAAGCTGTCCCTGCCAGGAGGGCACAGAGGGCTGGAACAAAATGATCTTTAAGGTCCCTTCTAACCCAAACCAGCCTTTGATTCCACGAAAAGCAGAGGAGGAATAACCAAGGAACAAAAAGGAAAATAAGGACGTTTGTGATGGGGAAAGCGCAGTGCAGCCGTGAGGGACTCATGACATTGCCTGGGGACACCGGCCTCGGGGAGGACCTGATTGTCACAGAAAGCCACTGTGCAGAGAAAAAGAATAATCGGGGTTTATATCACCTTTCAGAGCCGAGCTGTGGCACAATAACTGCAGAGAGGAGCTGCAGGGGTGATGCCTGAGCAGAGGCTCCCTAGAGCAGAGGCCAGACAGGATTGAGAGAATAAAATGGGGATTTATTGCAGGGCCTTCAATAGGGACACCTCGGGCACTCAGAGCCTCTCCGGGAGAGGCCACAGCCAAGATGGAGCCCGGGGCACCAGTTTGCTCCACTTGGATCAGTTTGGATCCATTCCCAGCTCAGGGTTCATTCTCCAATTCCAATTGCAGGGGATGATGGAATTGAGCCCAAGTCTGTCCCCCCTTTTAGAGGCTCCGTTTCCATCTTTGGGGGCCTGGGCCAACGAGGTGTCCTTGAGTGCAGCCTGGAGAGGATTTGTTGTGTCTGAGCAGGATGGGAGAACAGGAGCTCCCAGCCCGTGGGGAGTGTGAGAGTTCCACACTAAAGCAGGGCAGGGGCTGGGAAATCGGGCTGGGATGGCTGCAGGCAGAACCCCTGGTCTGGGTTTGTAAGGAAAAGCTGCACAGTCCCTCTGGGAATGCTCTCCTGGGCTGCCTCCTCCAGCAGCCAACCTGTGATCCAAACAACCCTGCTGGAAAGGAATCTGCCCACAAACTCTGCAGGAACTACCCATGAATAAAACAAAGCCAATTTGTTATCTCGCACTAAACCCTCGGTGACTTCAGCAGAGCCTGACTCGAGGCAGAGGTTTTATCAGCCCTGGAGTTCAGGGCAAACACAGAAATCCGAGCAAGGAAGACACAAACCAGGATGATTGGATGAGGAGAAACACACAGCCTGTGCTCTGCAGAGGAAGGGTGTAAATTATTGCCAGCAAACATAGCAGCTTGTTTACAGTCTGTGTTACCTAAATTATGTCAATATTGCTCTCGGTTTTTTTTTTGCTGAGCCCTCCTTCACATGCAAACAAATCCCTCTCCCATCCCTCGGCTTTCAAAAAAAAAAATCCTCTCAAGGTGCCAGTCAATCACAGGTTTCAAAGCGTGAGCAGAAGAGGAAAATATCTCTTTTTTCTGCTTTTGAAATGAACACAAAATAAAAAAAGCTCGGTAACATCAGACCATCATTAGCGAGTGTTTAATCAGAAACAACAGATTGGCCTTCAATCATCACTAATGACAACTTCTCTGCTGTGCAGTCTGGCTCTGCAGGCAGGCACGGGGGATCTCTCCCAGCCTGACACCCAGGGGTTAACGAACACTCTCCGTGACCTGGGATCACATTTCTCCTATAAAATCACCGTTCCTGACATGTCCAGGCCATTCTTTTTGTCCCCTCCTGAAAAGGGAACCAAATTACACTGCAAACCCTCTCGTGCTTCACCGA
Source organism: Pomatostomus ruficeps (assembly GCA_013400735.1). Taxonomy (NCBI): domain Eukaryota; kingdom Metazoa; phylum Chordata; class Aves; order Passeriformes; family Timaliidae; genus Pomatostomus; species Pomatostomus ruficeps. The sequence continues at coordinate 7,222 of VYZT01037820.1, read as the reverse complement.
GGTGAAGGCGGTAATGAAAGGAGTTGGATTTTGCTGCACCATCAGGAGGAGCAGCAATAACTCTTCCCAGCAGCCAGAAAGTTCTGGAGGGATATTGTTTTCTCCAGCTATCTGAAATAAATCCCAGGGGGTAATTACACAGCAGAGAAATAACACATAAATCCCATTTAATTGACAACACCAAGGGAAAAAACGGAACACAGGAGAGTTTCCTCCCTCCCCCTGCACTCCCCGTGTTGCTTTTGATGTCTCTGGGACATCTGGAAACCCGGGAGGGTCAGACCCAGAAATCCCAACGTGGACAGGGGATCTGCCTTAATGCCAAGATCCTATGGGAAAGCATCCATCTCAATCCCGGGAAATGGGTTTACAAGGGAAACCAGCAGAGCAGAAAACTGGCATCAGCCCACATTATCTCACTGCAGGACTTGTGACCCCGCAGGAAAGGATTCACACCAGAATGGGAATTCACACAGCTGGCACAGCCCAGCTCTGAGCAGGGCTGGTGCCTCACACTGCCAGCCAGGGGAGGGAGAGCTGAAACTCCCATTCCTGCCCTGTCCTGATGCCTCAAAATTCAGCTTTTGTACTTTCCAGCCCCTGCCCTGCTTTAGTGTGGAACTCTCCCACTCCCCACGCGCTGGGAGCTCCTGTTCTCCCATCCTGCTCAGACACAACAAATCCTCTCCAGGCTGCACTCAAGGACACCTCGTTGGCCCAGGCCCCCAAAGATGGAAACGGAGCCTCTCAAAGGGGGGACAGACTTGGGCTCAATTCCATCATCCCCTGCAATTGGAANGAGCCTCTGCTCAGGCATCAGAGCTGCTGTGCCTCTCTGGCCCCATCTCCCAGGATTTCCAGCTGGGTCCTCCAGGCAGCAAAGGGCCTGACGGAAATGCAAGGATCTGTGTGGTTTTGCTGCCCTGCAATCAGCGTTTGAAGGGAAGCTCCTTGGGAAAAGCTGTGCACAGTCTCCCTTCATCCATCCGTTTATAGGTGAGCCAGCGCTGGGAGGGACAGCACATCCCGGGAGAGGATCTCCAGCTTTACTCTCGCTCTTGTCACTGTCTGCTACATCATCACCTTTAGGGGGGAGAAAGGAGAGTGAAGGGGAGTGGAAGACACCTGCAAACTGACAGTGGGTTTAGATGAGGTGTTAGGACAAATCTTTACTGTGCAGGTGGGGAGGCACAGGCAGAGGCTGACCAGAGAAGCTGCCCCGTCCCTGGAACCATCCAAGGGCTGTCCATGGATCCATGATGATCTAAGGCTGATAATTTCTTGCTCTTGGGCTCAGGGACATCTCTGCAAGCTGCTGTGACAACAAACTCTCCTGCATTGTCCTGCTGCTGTGACAACAAACTGTCCTGCCTTGTCCTGCTGCCGTGAGGGTGAAGAGAAACCCCAGTGTCCCTTATCCACATGGAGCTCCCCACTCCCAGCTCTGCCTCATCTTTCTCCCAGTCACCCAAAGAGGACGAGTGAGACCCCAGTCAGGAGCACAAACTCACCCAAAAAGGACGAGTGAGACCCCAGACAGGCGCACAAATTCACCCAAAAAGGTTGAGTGAGACCCCAGACAGCAGCACAAATTCACCCAAGAAGGTTGAGTGAGACCCCAGTCAGGAGCACAAACTCACCCAAAAAGGACGAATAAGACCCCAGTCAGGAGCACAAACTCACCCAAAAAGGACGAGTGAGACCCCAGACAGGAGCACACATCTCCATTTTCTCACGCAGATGACTTTTACAGGCACACGAAGCCAAAAATGTCCCTAAAACACGTCACCCTGGAAGGTGAGAAACAACACAAAAATCTGCTGACACCAACCTGGGGAGCCTGCAGAGTTCTCTGCCCAGGCTGCGGTGCCCCGTGGAAACCATGCAGGTGCAATGGCAGTGTCATTGTCACCAGCCTGACGTGGTTCACACCAACCCGTCCCCACAGAGATTTTATTACAGAGAAACTTCCCGATGTCATTTACACATCCCCGAGTGCCAGGCTTCCAGCAGTCCAACCTTTTTATTTTCTGCACAGCAGCTCCGTGGAGCTGTGCAGGAAAATGTCACCCCCAGCTCGATGCCCCACAGGCTGTGACCGTCTCTGCCTGTCCCAGCTGTCCCCTGTCCCTCCCGGAGATGTAACCCGGGTATCAGGAGCTGGGGATGTCACCGCCGGTACCCTGCAGACCTGTGAGCAGCCGGCTCCCCCCAGGGCTGAGCGCAGAGGTGTTGGCAGCAGCTGTCACTCGGGTTTGTCACTGCTCGTGGTGCTTAGCGAGAGCAGGAGCCAACTGGCAGGGTGAGGAAAACATCTGGAGCAGCGAGCAGCTCCCTCCTTTCTCCCTGACACGCTTCTTCCTCACACATTTTAATTTTTTTTTAAATTTGAAACCGCAAAGTAAAAGTGAAATTTGGCATCATTTTCACCCAAAGTCAGAGGGATCAGAGCTTCAGCGCTTCATGGACAGGAAAAGAACCCCAGAAAGGCTTTAGGGCAAACAAGGCTCGTCTCCCACTGTTTCTCCTTTTCCCTGATACCCTGAGATGAGAATATTGCTGATTGATTGCCAGGGAGCACACCAGGCCTCCCCTGTGAAAATCCCAGTACCCGTGGGTCCATTTTGGATTTCTGGGAGGGGGTTTTGATTATTTTTTTCCCATTTACATGTCAGATTTGGGATTACAGATTAAAAGAGGGTCAGGTTCCCAGTGCAGCCCCAGCTCATTGAGCAGCAGGTCAGGGACAGCTCTGTCTGCCTGGGAACGCTGGGGGTGTCCTGCCCATCCCACTCAGAGCAGATTTGGAACAGGAGGGGCCTCAGGATTTTCATTCCAAACCATTTCCAGCCTAAACCCATTCCCCCCTTTTCCTTTAAATCCATTCTTGTTGCTGTATCCAGGCTGCACCGTGTAGTTCTTTTGTGACCAAACACAAATTTAATCTTTTGCTGATTCTTTTAGCATCCTCTCTCCCTCTGGCTTTGCTCTCCCCTCCTCTTCCCTTTCATCTCTTCTTTATTCCCATTTCTATTCCTTTTTCACTGTTCTTGCCTCCAGTTTATGCACTGAATGCACCTTCCTTGCTGAGGGTCTGGGCCTGAAAATTCTGAAAAGGGAAATGGAACCATTTTTTTTTTGCTCTCCAAGAGGCAGCTTCCCCCTCATTAAAGCAATTTGCATTGTATTATCCACATTTGCATTCCGACACACTCGGATCCCAAAGCACAGGTGTGCTGGGGAGAGATCAACAGGGTGTTTGTGAGCAGTTGGAAACGCAGCAATCACACAGATTCCAGCAGCTCGGGGAATCACACAGATTCCAGCAGCTATGGAAATCACACAAATTCCAGCAGCTCTGGGAAATCACACAAATTCCAGCAGCTCGGGGAAATCACACAGATTCCAGCAGCTCGGGGAAATCACACAGATTCCAGCAGCTATGGAAATCACACAAATTCCAGCAGCTATGGGAAAATCACACAAATTCCAGCAGCTCTGGGAAATCCTGCTGGGTTTCTCTGCTCTACAGTTGTGCACACGGGGAGTCCCAAATTGTTTGGGATAATGGACCAAGCCTTAGAAAAGAGCTGCCACAGTGGTGGATCATGTGGTTTCCAGTGAATTAAACAGAGTCACTTAAATTTGATTATCTCTCTTTTCAGTTAGTGCATCTAAAAGGGTTGGGAAAAACAAAATTATCCAGCATCCGAATACTTCCATTAAACTATTTTGGGACTTCAGCTTTCAAACGTGGCTGATAAAATAAAAACTTTTATTGCTGTCCCTACACACCCTTCCTTCCTCCCTGGGACATCCGGAATGGAGTTTACAACCTGTTCCAGGTGTTTATACAAAATACCCTTTGTATTCGGCCAAAGGGTTCGAAAAGAACAACAGCAAAGCACAGCAGGGTAAATTTTCTAGACTTTAGATTTTTAGAATTCTAGATATTAGCTCTAGAATTCTAGAGATTTTCTAGATATTATCCTTGCCCTGATTTTGCACAAGCAAAAAGAGACAATGACATCTGAATTTAAACCTCACCTCAGCAGCCCAGATCAATTGTAATTATTTTTGAGCGTCTCCCGAAGCCCTGGACATACAAATGCATTTAAGAACTTCCTTTTCCAGGCTGATGTGAGCACACAAATCCACACTGGAAAGTGCTACAGGACCAGAAGTTGACAAGAGGAAAAGGAAAAGCAGAAATTTGGAGCACAACCAGTTCCAAACGGAGATGGATGGTGCTCCCCGCTTGCTCAAGATGCGAGGGAAAAAAAAATCTCAGAGATTAATTTGTGAAAGCCCAGCAGGAACTGTGCATGCTGGGGACTGGGGAGGAAATAAAATATATAAAAATACAGCTTTAGAGAGCCAATAAATCAAAGAGCATTAGCAAATATCAGCTGCAGGAATAAATTGGCAGCGCCCTTGTGCTGCTGTATCAGTTTCACAAATGCAGATGGAGCCAACTCCATTTCTGCTCGGGAGCTGCTGGCCACAAAGTTTAAGTCACACGGGTTTTCCTGAGGGAAAAAAACCCCAAAATGTGATTGTTTATATGAAAATACACAAACCAAAATAATAAATCCTTCTCCAGAGCCGCTTTTGCTCGGGGACGCGGTGTATTTGTGGGCCTGGCAGTGTCGGGTTAAAGGCTGGACTCAAGGATTTTAGAGGTCATTTTAACCCTAATTAACCCTAATGATTCTGTGATTCCTTAGGACACTGCTCCTGTGCATGGCTGAATGAGACAAAGCTGTGATTTATTCCATTTTCTGTCGAATGCTCAACTATTAAAGCACAGTTTTGTGGCATTTAATCGAGAAGGGTCACCTGAGAGAATCTTTATTTTATAAATCCTACAGAGACAACACAAATAAAGCCACCCCAAGCCTCTGCCCTGCCCTTTCATATTATTATTTGCAAGAGGTTGATTTTTTTTTTTTTTGTCCAAGACTGCTGACTCTCCTCTGGGAGTTCTTTTAATTACACTCCTAATATTATTGCAGTAGGAGCATTATAATTCCTATACTACCAAATTACTCGATCAAAAAAAAATGTTTTAAATCTCCACGGGCTGCGGCAATAAAGGAATTTTCCATCCATGCCCTCTCCAGCCTGGGCACTGGAGAGAGGGAGTGAAAAACACCTGAACTCCCCAGCTGGTTTCTTGATCATGATTTTAATGAGGATAATGAGCAGGAACTTGTGGAAAATTGAAAGTTCTGGAAAGATTGAGGTTTGCTGCTTCTTGGGGGTTTTTTGTGAACTCCAAGGATGAAAAAGGGGTGATCAGTGCTGAAAATCTTCACTCTGAGCTCCAGCTTTTGCACTTCCAAGGGGAGAATTCTGCAAGCAGGAAAAGGAGAAGTTTTGGGAAGTGCCAGGAGTTTATTGGGACCTGAGACCCATTCCCATCTCTCTCCAAATCCTCAGAGAATTTGAGAAAACTCCCTCAGGCTCACTGTGCCTCGGTTTCCCCTTGCAGAGGTGTCCCAAGGATAACTGAGTCAAGGAAATGTGGATAAAATCCCTCTGAGGAGTGAACCAGAAGCATCCCCACGGCGCTGAGTGTGGTGCGATTGCAGAACACCGACGTAGCTCTAAATTAGAAAAGAAAAACCCAAATTTCCTTCTTCTTGGAGCGTCACTGTGGGTGTTTCTGGGCCTTCTCCTACAACATTAATCGGCATCTGGAGACTGAGCTGAGGAGTTCAGCTCTGCAGGCAACGTTCCATAACCTCCCATTTGCTAAAAACCCCAGGATTTCAACCATTTGCTAAAAACCCCAGGATTTCAACCATTTGCTAAAAACCCCAGGATTTCAACCATTTGCTAAAAATCCCGGGATTTCAACCATTTGCTAAAAACCCCAGGATTTCAACCATTTGCTAAAAATCCCAGGATTTCAACCATTTGCTAAAAATCCCGGGATTTCAGGTGCAGGAATAATAGGGAAAGGGGGTTTTTTTAGCAATAGCAATGCAGATTGCAAAAATCCACTTAAACAGTTTGTTAATTCTGCCAGACTCCTTCAGGAATTCATAGAGAGGAAGAACCAGACCTTTGCCACTTAAAATGTTCATTAATTCTGCCAGATTCCTTTGGGAATTCGTGCAGAGGGAAAACCAGACCTACCTGGATGTGCCCACGCCCTGTGAGTATCAGAGACCACACCAGGGGTTTGAATAAATTGCTCATTGCAGGCTCTGCACGTTGAAATTTCTTTCCGTTGTGGGTCATTCCTGCAACAACACCACAAAACCAAACCAAACCAAACCCACAAAAAACCAAACCGAAACAACCAACCCCAAAAAAATCAAAACAAAACAAAAAACCAACTAAAAAAACCCCAAAAAATCCCAAAAAAACAAACAAAAAACCCCAAAAAACAAACAAAAAAACCCCCAAAAATACAAACAAAAAACCCCCAAAAAACAAACAAAAACCCCAAAAAACACAATCCCCCCCACAAAAAAACCAAACCAAAACAAAAAAACCCCAAAAAACCAAAAAAACCCCCCCAAAAACTAAACAAAAAAAAGGAGTAAAAGAAAGAAAGAAGAAAATAAAAGATCTGAGCAAGAATACAAGAAAATACCCAATTTCCATTCCCCAGCCCTGTGAAATCCATGGGAGGCTGAGCAGCCTGGAGCAAACCAGTCTGGTTTGATACCCACTGAACACGGGTACCTTCAGGAAAAGCAACACTTCCATATATTTATATCTGACCTTTATTTTTTCTTTTTGAATGCCGGCGTTCGGCACAGCAAGAGCTCAAACTCTTCATTGCGCCTTGAAACAAAGTCTGGCGGAATTTACATGTAAATGCTTCCTGAGAGCGAGGGTTGCATTTAGCTCGGCGTTTAATCTGTTCTCTGGGGTGCCTCTTGCAAGAATCACCTCTGAATGCTGCGAAAACATCTCACACAAACCGGGGGGAGCTTCGGGAGCTGCTCAGCCTCTCATTTGTGAGGAACCAGCACTCCCAGGTGTGAGCTGCTCATTAAATCCTCTTTTCTCTGCTCTATTTGCTGTTTGCCCTGTGCCATTGAGGAGCTGGGGAGAAATGGCCCTGCACACCCTGACTGGAGCCTTCTCCCTGGGGATCGATAAATAACGAGGGAGAAGATGCAGACTTGGACAGAGACCCTGCCAGATCCTCTCCCAGGAGGGCCGAGTGTCACTGAAAACTCTGGGAAAAATAAAAACTCCC